>JABGMY010003194.1:0-50128 GCA_014705525.1 Colletotrichum sp. HC292
TAGGGGCCTGCGAGGGGCCCGCGGCTGGCTGTGAGGCCATCGCGGGCGAGGGTTCCGGTTGTTAGGGGGTGGATTTGGTGGTGTTAGTGTTCGCTGGCGCAGCAAGGGCAAGCAGTCCGGCGACTTGTTGGCAGCCAAACTACGGCAATAAGTTTACTTCTTATGGACTGTTGATCTTGAATTGAGTATTTAACAAGCTTTACTTGCGCTGTATTTTCGAATGTTCATTCGTCTTCTAGCACATCTTGTCACTCACCCTCTCGGACCATCCCTCCCTTTCATCTATTACTCGCTTATACCAAGCTACAGTAGCCGTCGTTGACCGACGCTATCGCCCTATTACAAAATGCAATTCTCTACCATACTAGTCGCCCTCTTCGCAGGAATCGCCGTTGCCGCCCCTGGCGTTGTCGAACCTCGCCAGAATACTCAGGTACGTAAGCTATCTTACCATCTTCACGATGATTGCTGTGACTGATGAGGTACCTCATAGTGCAACTTCTGCCGCGACGATTGCGTTCGCAGTAAAGGAAGCGATGCCAACTTCAAGAATTGTCTAAACACTTGCAACAAGGACCTTGGATGCTCGCTTAGGCGTTGAAAAGCTTCTAATGAGAACGCAATGTATGGATCCATTAGTTTTGTCTGAGATGCTGAACAACAGCTAACGGTTATAATTAGACACGTCTGCCGTTGGTAGTGCGTGAGTAGAGTGGTTTAGTTAAAGTAAGGTGTAATCCGTTCAATCCGAGCTCCGGGTTGACGGCTCCACCCGTCCGGCGGTTGGCGGTGTGGTTGCCGCTTGGTGCTAAACAATTCATGTATTTCACATTGCAGCTGTAGGCTCTGTCGAATAATCAATTTAGTTCCTCCCATCACCGTCCTTGTTCTCAATTAGCACAGCTTAGACTTAGGTTGGCAAGTTGGGTGACCAAGCTGGCCTCAAGTACTCCGTGGGTGAGTTTCTCGGCTGCAGGTGCCCGAGTCTGGAACCTTCAAGCCGAAAAAGTGGATCTTCGGGACGAAGTCGACGAGGTTTGCCGTGACATGCGATTCTCCATGTCCAATGAAATTGTAGCAGAAATTCATTCATTCTCAGTTCAAGGTGATCAGTCGCATGTTGTTGTTGGCGGTCACGAGCCTTCCGTTTCGCTGAAAAGGATAAGGAGGGAAGGCACGCCAGGACATTTCCTGCCAATTGCTAGCAGCATTTCGCGAATGCTCCCAGACAGGAAAATGGGATTCAACTTTCCCATCAGCAAAGCAAAATACAAGCATCGGCGTTGACGCGTGTCAATCTCTTCCGCTTGATCTTCACAGCACAATGGTCGAGAATCGCAGGCAGAGAACGCCATCCCATCAGCTGTGGGTCCGGTCCGGCTGACTCGACTGCTCCTACAGATCAACTCGCAGACTACTCCAAACCGGAATCTCACCGCGACCATCAAAAGCACACATGCGGTATCGCGTCGCGGCACCTTGATGTCGGTAAAGGCTACATGGCGAGCCGCGCCGTCTCAACGCTCCATGTGCGACCCTGTCCTCGCCATCGGTTGTTCTGCGTGCGGTCCGGCCGGTCCGGGGCGATGACGGTGAACGATTCAGGCGATTGTCGGCTCGTCGAAGCCACCCCCGGTCGGTCTGGCATGCGGTAAGCCGTCTCCCTTTCCTCGATACTGCTTGGCGTTGGTGCAATGGTCGGACGTGACTGGCTGACCTTCTCAAAAAGTGATAGAGCCAAGAGCCAGTCCCTCGTCATCCCGCCTGGGCGTGGCTAGGGAAGATAAACTCTTTTAGATTTCAAGCGTGCTAGCGGCACTGCGACGGCACCACCAACCGCCGACCACGAGGCGCGGAGACGCGGGTATCGCAAGTCGCGAGCTCCGACTTTTAGACACGGCGCTCGCTCCACCAACACCCGCTGCCTGCAGCGGTCCAGCGATGGTCAACAGCCTTCCGAATCGAAAGCACCCATGACCACCAAACCCTTGGATCATCGATATCCGCGACGACGGTCTGGAGTTTTGGGCATCAACCACGAGAACCCAAGCCCGCATAACCCTCCAAGTTGGACGCACCCACGCTCGCCATCCCACGCTATCCACACGCAAGCCTTCACCTGCCTCGTCCCTCCCGCTGATGCACTCCCCCCTCCGCTTATTGGCATCCCGACAAACACCCGCCATCTTGGCTCATCTCTCAGAGTGCGTTCTTGACCCCTGTTATCGTAAGATGGTCTGTCATCGAGCCCCTTGAAGGACGCGATAGTCCCTTTATCCACACGCGATCTTATCCAAGCAGCTAACAGTCTGCAGGCTGCCTCAAGCGATATCGGTCCTGTTCCAAAACCGATTCCCCTGGTTAGTTCAATCCCCTCTCATTAACCTCTTGGTTTCCTCGTGAGAGAAGGGATATACAGTGGGCGTGTTGTACCAATGTTTCGTGCTGCAAGGTCCTCAGTAGCACACACGCCCAACACGCCCAACAACTAAACACCGAGCTCCAAGCTCGCTGATAACGGTAGCCGGACTCAGTCAGATCCCCACTTGGCTCCGCCGGGAATAATCACAAACCGCGATGCAATCAAAAAAACCTTTTTGCTCCGTCTCCACTTACCGAATCTTCGTGCACCGTCCGCTCACAGTCCTCGACACTCTTGTCCACATTGCCCGCTAGCGTTTGGCGTCAGTCGTCCTTGGCATGGGAATAATCATATGCGACCAACGCCCGCGGAATGGCGTCGCCCTAGGAGACGGAAGATGCCACGAGACGATGAAAACTTTGTGTGTGCGAAGAAGAAGCAGGGAAACGAAATCTCTGTGGCCGCCGGGGTGGACCCCTCCGTACCCGGGTCTCCGCTCTCGGGTGGATCCCATCTTTACCGGCTCCTGCGATCTGTGCGTCCCGGACGAAAGGGGGCTGCTCTTTGCTCTGCCAAACGGCCAGCCGAGGATGACAGCGACATCCCAGCCAGCTCCTTCATCCCCAAACGTGGACCAGAATAGACTTCTCAAGTTCGGGCGGAAGATCAGCCAGCGGCTTCGAGAAGAGGGAAAAACGGGAGAACCGCTCCATGTTGATCACTTGGCACGAGCAAATGTTCGAGAGAAATGGGGAATCGTCGCAAGAAAAAAAACTCAGCAAGCAGTTTAAAAATCATGACGACAACCCGAACTCATCCCGAGATTTCTCCCCCTGCTCAGCCCTGAGAGGGAAGATGCCCCCAATCACCCGGGACCCCCGTCCAACCAAGCACGGCGCCACGGCGCTAGGCCCGTCCAAAGTCATTCTCTCTTATTCCCAGACCCGTCTCTCGACCTGGATTGCCTAGATCGCAGTAGACTCTCCCACAAATACCGGACAGAGCCGCAAAGACTCACGAAAAAGAACGCGCCAAGCCGGTCGCGTAAAACGGGACAAGTCGGGCGGCCTGCCAATGGACACACAAAGATCAAAGTTGTCTAGATCCATGCGAGCGCATTGCATCGGCCGTGGGAAACGACGCGATTGGACTGAGCTTCTAGCGACTCGAAAGAAAAAAAACGAAGCTTTTCAGAATCGGGCCAAAGAGGAAACTCGCCCTTTTCCAACCCTGGAATAGCCTCGTCTGCGTCGCATCAGAAGGAAAAGAAAAGCAAGGACGGAGGTTCGTGCCAAACGTGCCCGACACGTTTTCCGGTACGTATTCGTTCGTTGCAGGCTTCCTTGAACAATTCCGTCCCCTTTCCTCCCTTTCCGCACCCCTCTCCCCCCCTGCCCGCGGCTGACACAAGATTCCTGCATCTGCAGTTGCAGAGATGACAATCGCACCCACGACGACCGTCTATCTCGACCTCTCACACTCTGCCAAATGCCAGTGACGAGATGCTGCTGCATCCACCTCTCCCGTTGGACGATCACAGGCCTGTAGGTGTTGCTGCTCAAACCTCCGTTCTCGCAGCGATCCAAGCAGACGGAGCAGCAGCAGTAACCTAACATGACAAGGTTGACATCAGTGGGGAATCACAATCGTCAAAAACCTGACGTGTGTACGTATCCAAATCCCACATGAACGGTTCACGGGCCATCACACAGCTGCAGTGCTTCCAGGCCCATACAGGGGATACCTATTCATTTTTCTCACCAGGAGGCGTCAGGCAAAGGGTAAACACACGCCTCCAAGAAACCTGGGACCAGGCACACCAGAGAACTGCGTCTGCCAAAGAGATTGCACCATCGGACGGGAAAAGCGGGCCCCCGCCCAGCTGGTGGGTACCCCGAATGCCGCGCCGATGCCCACCCATAGGCCGAATTGCGACCGGATCCCAGGCCCTGTCGCCAGGAGCAATACCAGGAGATAAGTATCCCTTCGTGGCTCGCATTTTCGACCTAGTGGGCGAGAATATAAATACATGGTGTGCCCCCCGTGGAAGTGGAAGAGAAGAAGCCTTTGCTCCTTGAGCTTAAGTAACAGTCTGGGCCATCACCCTGAAATCGTCCTTCACTACTGTTCCCCTTTTCGTGACTCTTCCCACACGGGACTTCTTTTTGTTTACTAGATCTTCAATACCATACATCGTTCACCCCCTTAAGCCTCCCAAGATGGAGAACACATCACGAACGTCGTCAAACACCCTGCCGCCGGGCTCTTCCTCCTCGGAAGCCCCCCAGTACGCCTCCATCACCAACAACAACAACACCAACAACCACAACCACAAGCGTACGCCTTCCAACGCGAGCAACGCCAACCGCCGCCCCTCCATCGCCTCCAACATCCTCCACCCGGTGCAGACGAAAGAGACCATCGACCCGGCCCTCGACGTCAACCTGCCCTACCGCACCCTCTCCCCCAACGCTAACCTGGACGAGTACCGCGTCGAGACGCATGACGGCCAGATCCCCGGTCCCCCAGCCGCCGGCGACGGTTCCGGGGGGCCCGCGAGCAACTACAAGCTCGTCACCTTCACGCCCGGCGACAAGGAGAACCCCAAGAACTGGTCCAAGGCGTACAAGTGGTACTGCACCATGGTCGTCGCGCTGACGTGCTTCGTCGTCGCCTTCTGCTCCTCCGTCATCACGGCCGACATCGCCGGCGTCGGGGAGGAGTTCCACGTCTCCGAGGAGGCCGCCCTCGTCAGCATCACCGTCTTCGTCATCGGCTTCGGCATCGGCCCCATGGCCTTCGCGCCCCTCTCGGAGATCTACGGCCGCCAGGTCATCTACGGCTCGACGCTGCTCATCGCCGTCATCTTCATCATCCCGTGCGCCGTCGCAAAGAACCTCGCCACCCTCCTCGTCTGCCGCGCCATCGACGGCATCGCCTTCTCCGCGCCCATGACGCTCGTCGGCGGAACCCTCGCGGACCTCTGGAGGAACGAGGAGCGCGGCGTCCCCATGGCCGCCTTCTCCGCCGCCCCCTTCATCGGCCCAGCCAGTAAGCCCCCCCTTTGCCCCCCTTCCCCTCCATCCTCTCACTAACAAACCCTCCCCCGCAGTCGGTCCTCTTGTAGGCGGCTTCCTCTCCGACGCAGCAGGCTGGCGCTGGCTCTACTGGATCCAACTCATCCTCGCCTTCGTCGTCTGGGTCCTCATCACCTTCACCGTCCCGGAAACCTACGCGCCCACCATCCTCGCCCGCCGCGCCGCCAAGCTCCGCAAGTCCACCTCCGACCCCTCCCACGTCACTGAGCAGGACATCGACCTCCGCCCCCTCTCCGAGCGCCTCGGCATCTTCCTCATCCGCCCCTTCCAGCTCCTCTTCCGCGAGCTCATCGTCTTCCTCATCTCAATCTACATGTCCGTCCTCTACGGCCTGCTGTACATGTTCTTCGTCGCCTTCCCCATCATCTACCAGAAGCGCAAGGGCTACTCCGCCTCCTCCACGGGGCTCATGTTCATCCCCCTCGCCGTCGGCGTCCTCCTCTCCGCCGCCTGCTCCCCCTGGGTCAACAAGCACTACCTCACCCTCGTCGCGAAGCATAACGGCCACCCCCCGGCCGAGGCCCGCCTCGTCCCCATGATGCTCTCCTGCTGGTTCATCCCCATGGGCCTCTTCATCTTCGCCTGGACCTCCTACGCAGACCTCCACTGGGCCGGCCCCGCCTTCGGCGGCTTCCCCGTCGGCTTCGGCTTCATCTTCCTCTACAACTCCGCAAACAACTACCTCGTCGACTCGTACCAGCACCAGGCCGCCTCCGCCCTCGCCGCCAAGACCTGCATCCGCTCCTTCTGGGGCGCCGGCGTCGTCCTCTTCACCGAGCAGATGTACGACCGCCTCGGCGACCAGTGGGCCTCCACCCTCCTCGCCTTCATCGGCCTCGCGTGCTGCGCCATCCCCTTCCTCTTCTGGGTGTACGGCGCGCGCATCCGGCAGCGCAGCAAGTACGCCTACTCTGGCGATGACGACGAGGACGAGGCCGCCGCTAGCGGGAGCAGCAGCGACGTGGAGAAGGCCAAGGCGCCTACGAACGCGCTCGAGCCCACGAGGACTTTTGAGCCTGCGTAAAGCCTGCCTGTTGTGATGGGATATCGAGTGGTGGTAATGTCGTGCGTCGGAATAGTGGTGTTGGCTGCTCCGAAGCTGGTAGGGGAGGGGACGTGTAGCTCTGTGGAGGATTGCATTTGCTTTTTTGGGTTGGTTCACTCGGCGTAATTGGGGAGTGAAAAGGGAAGGAGTATTAGGAGCTGGCCGGCACATTGAATCATAGACGCATTAGACATGGACGGCTATGCCGTAGATATAATCTTGAATAAAACAAATCAAAACATCACCATCGACAGCAACCGAATGTAGGGAATCGTACATTCATAAGTCGTGATCCGTATCTATCCATGACCAGCCGACAAGTAGGGTATCCATCAACCTAGGTTTTCTGACGACGTCCAGCAGCAGCCTAGATGATCCGCACCGGCAGGGACTCCCTGCGCGACATGACAAAATCCTCTCTGACGAGCGAATTGTCGCATTTGCGGCCCCGTAAAAAGTCCTCGAGGTTGCGGAACGTGCACTCGGAAATCTCCTGCAGCGCCTCCTCGGTGAAGAAGCCCTGGTGGCCGCAGATCAAGACGTTGGGGAACGTCATCAGGCGCGTTAGCACGTCGTCGTCGATGATGTGTCCCGAGTGGTCGTTGTAGAAGAGATCGCCCTCGCCCTCGTACACGTCGAGCGCGAGGCCCCCAAGATGCTTACTCTTGAGGGCGTGGGTGACGGCCTTAGTGTCAATCAGGCCCCCGCGGGAAGTGTTGACGAGCATGGAGCCGGGCTTCATCATCTTGAGCGTCTTCTCGTTGATGATGTGCTTTGTCTTCTCCATGAGGGGGCAGTGCAGGCTGATGAAGTCGCACTTGGACAGCAGCTCCTCGAGGGGCAGGTACTCGCCGAGCTCCTTGAAGGCGTCGGACTCGTAGGGGTCGAAGGCGTAGAGGGTGCAGCCGAAGCCCTTCATGATGCGGGCCATGGAGACGCCGATGCGGCCGGTGCCGATGATGCCGACCGTCTTGCCGTGGACCGTCTTGCCGAGGAGGCCATCGAGGTTAAAGTTGCCCTCGCGAGTGCGGTTGTAGGCGCGGTGGGTGCGGCGGTTGAGCGTCTGCAGGAGGGAGACTGCGAACTCGGCAACGGCCTCGGGGGAGTAGGAGGGAACGTTTGCGACGAAGATGCCGAGCTTCTCGGCAGCCTTGAGGTCGACGCTGTTGAAGCCTGCGCAGCGGAGGAGGACGGCCTTCACTCCGGTCTGGTGGAGGGCCTCGAGGACGTCGGCGGAGAGGACGTCGTTGACGAAGACGCAGACGGCGTCAATGTTCTTAACGAGGGAGACCGTCTCGGGGGAGAGGGAGAAGTCGTGGTAGACGACCTCAAAGTCGGAGGGAGAGTGCTTGGCGAGGGTCTTCTTCTTGGCCTCGTGCTCGGCGGACAGGTATTTCTTGTCGTAGGCCTTGGCGCTGAAGACGGCGAGCTTCATGGCGGCGGTTAAACGTGAGGCTGATGGGGGTTGAGCTAAGTGATGCTACTTGGCGAGATGATTGAATAAGGCTTGCTGTCTTCGCTCGAGGATGGCGGCGGACGACGGAGGGATGGAGGTCGGGAGTGAAGATGGCAAACGACGTCGTCGGGGAGAGGAGGGAGGTCGATGGAATTTTGAGGCAGCACCAGGACCAGCCAAGACATCAGCTCCCCCGCGCCTGCGCGTTCTTTTCGGGTGCCAGCCTTGGCTGGAAGGTGGCCGCCTTCCGCATTCTGCAGACTGTACCTGCCTGTGATGCCTCAACCAGCTTGGCGCGATTCACGTCCAATTGCTCTTTCCGGCGTCCAGGGACCAAAAACTGTGCTGAATGACGTGGACGCAGCAGTCCTGCGGGGGGACCTGCCGCGGTTTCTAAGCTTGTCCTACTGCGCAGTGGCCTGATCCCAAGAGCTACCCCGCCATGCCTCTCCTTCTGGAGCTCTGGACACCTCGCTAACCCAAACGGGCGCCTGTCGCCAGGAGCTGGCAGCAGCCACGCCCTGGATTTTCAGGGGAAGCCCCAGTAAATGACATCGTCACATCTGACTCGAGTGGGAACGCTTTAGAAAGCGTAGATGTACGAAATGACAAGATCAGGTCCTGGTGACGGTTCGAATTCACGGTCTCTTACTAATTCCTCATAAGTCATTCAAACGCAAGGCACTCCAAACTCCCAAGTGGTATAGTCCTGTTGTCCCCGCTTTCCACCGCCATTCATTACTCCAGTCATGAACCCATATCGACTGAGACTGTTATCTACAGTTAGTTGGTGCACATCTCATCCAAAGAGCTATTATCGGTTGCTGCTGTCGGCTTGTTGGCGCCAGATGTGCGTATCACCGAGGCTCATCGAACTGTCCGACGCAGCCGAGGCCGTGTTTGCAGGAGCGTTGGGCCTCTCCGTGTCCACGACGCTCTCGCTCTCGTCCCCCGAATCGTCGGCCGGAGGCGGATCCTCATAGATCCACGGTCGATCAAGACTGTGGCACGTTAGAGCGAGTCAGAAACGGGGGTCGCTGGTACATACCGTGAGGTCAAGCTTGGGTTGATAAACTTCATCCCCTTCTCCTTGTCTTCATCAATCGTGCTTCCTCTTCTAAGCAGGCCCTGTGAAGGTCTTGGTCCTTCAAAGTCTTCGTCGAGAATGGCAGAGTCCTCGGCGTCAATCTCTGCCCGAATGCTTCGGAGCGAGATGAAGCGGGTTAGGGGCTCAAATCGGCGTCGGAAGTAGAAGCTGTACCATATCGTAAAGATAACCAGGGGCAAGACCAAGACCGATTGGGCGAAACCTGTCTGCAGCGCCATGACACTGGACAGAATGATCTCCGCCACGACAAGGCCAAGCACGATGCGATACGAGATCGTCCTCCACGCCGCACCCGTCGCATGCTGCGGCTGGTCCATGGCATACAGGAGTTGGTACTTGTACGTGAAGTACCCAAACGTAAAGTAAATCATTCCCATCGGCAAGATGAGAGCGCCAAACGGCAACGTGCTATAGATTTGGCACAGCATAAACACAAGCAGCGCCGTCGGGAGATAGAAGCCGTAGCTGAACACTGGCGGCTGCATGATCTCGGCAAAGTCTCTCGGAGTCTTTGCTCCCATGCGGTAGATCGGATAGAGGAAGACACTGCCCACCTCCAGGAGTCTGAAGGGAAACAGGCCAAGGCCTTGAAGCATGATGAAGTTGGCGTAGAACAGACCCAGGGCCTCGATACGGGAACCAATCAATCGGGCCAGCTTCGTCGTGTTGCCCCAAGAATCCTGAAAGTCCTGGAAAATCTTAAAGACACTGAGTGCGGTCCCTGAGACGGCGAAGACGAGGAAAACGTTGACGAACGTGAAGAAGAAATTCTTCGAAATGATGGACAGCTCGACGTCGCCCTTGGAGATCATGCCTTGCTGGTACGACAGATAATCGTACAGGTAGGGCACGGCCACGTTGAGTAACGAAACGAGCACCGTCGTCAAGGACGTCTCGATCAACTCCTTGATTGTCGGGAATTTCTTCAAAAAGTCGACAACTGAAGGGAACCATTGCTGAAAGTTGCAGACGCTCAAAAGACCCGCAATGGCAGCCAGCACGGCGATCCACAGGATAGATAGCGCGGCCACGAAGATTGTCACGGTCCACGATCGTAGCCTTCGTACACCTCGAGGTGCGTATGTGTTGGCCCACATGATGTCCGAAGGCGCCGGCGCGGGTTTTGTCAGGAACTGTCCGGGGCGGGGATCGATGCGGGCTTGGATAGCCATCTGGCAAGCCGCAATACTGTCCATCGTGACGAATGCTTGATCGCTCGGTGCGTATTCCTTTTGCCTGGCTTCGTAGATCTTCTCGTCAAGCCGTCTAAGCTTCTCCTCGTAGTAGTCGATAGCATCCGTCCGGCGGCTCTGGAGCTTCAGAAAGCCGTACCACAGGCGAATCTTTGGGCGTTCCCGCTCCACATACTCTGGGTGGATCTCGCCGTGTCCCAAAAGTCGTCCGTTTTCACCGGCCTCCTCATCAATCTCGTCCTGACGTGGCTCCAGAACAGAGGGCTCTGCCTCTGGGTCACGCAGACGTTGTACGGACTTGGGCAGAGCAGCCTGCTTTCCAAGAAAGACGCTCCAGGATTCCTCTAGTTTCGCCAGAACTTGTGCTCGTTGTTGGGTCAGAGAGTCAATCTCCCTCCAGTCGCGAACCAGGTTAACACTCTCAACACGGCCGATTTGGAGTTTCTCAATCAGGTGCTTGATCTTGTCCTCGGATCGCATGTTCTGGGGAATTCCTGACAGACGGAATGTCCTATCTGTGACGGTTGACTGGGTTCCGAGGTACTCTTGACGGATATGGATAACACGGAATGTCTCCTTGTTTAAGATGTATAGCGTGAGCCCTGAAAAGACATAGACGAATACCAGCCATGCCCAAAGATAGCCTCTGTCTAAATCGTCCTTAGGGCCCTTGCCATCTTCGTCGTAAATGCTCGCGTCGCCGTAGGGAATGCGGTAAGAGCCCGTAGCCATCCAGTCGAACATGGCGGCACTGGCACTGTCGAGCTTGTAATCCCCTGGTCTGTAGTGGAGGTTGATCGGCAGTAGGACGACGAGGGCGAGGAACGTCATGATGGCCAAGATGCGAATGGCCATCCTGAAGAAGGAGAGGAACTACCATTGTCAGCTTGGTGGAATTTGTTGCCTCTCGTGTGGCTCGTCCACCTACAACAAATGCATCAAGTCCCGCGGAGGCGAGAACCTGCTCCTCCGTCACACGATACAGGCCAGGAATCCATCCGAGCAAGGTATTCGGAAGAGTGGGCAAGCCAATGTTGGGGGAGAGTCGGCGCTTGCGCGCGGCGTAGAGAGTCGGCCATCGCGGACGAAGAATGCAAAATGCGACAAAAGCCGAGACGCCGAGGATGAGAGAGAGGCCCAACTGGACAATGATGGCACGGGTGCTCGGCTGGAGAGCCTCTGTGCCATCCTTCCCGCCGCACTTGTCTGTCGAGTTGATTATCAGCGCGTCCATCTCGCGTACATAGTGAGGGTTCGGTCAAGGTGGTTGATGTTCTGTCAGTGTTGGCGGTGTAGATGCAGCTGTCGAATCGCCAAGCAGTCGTCAGTGGAATCTGGTGATGCAGGTGGTTGGTTGAAACCGAAGCTGGAGCTTCAGGCACGCGAAGGAAGGTCTCCACTTCATCTGAACCTGTGACGTGATGATGCAGCCCAAGATGAAGTAACTGATTACGTAACATTCGTCAACGGCCACACCGCCGCCACAGCCAGCACGTGAAGACCGCTGCACTCGCCTCCATTGGTGCAAGCTCCGGCATTTGGGCCAGCGACACTGTAAAGCTCCAAATGGAGATGCTGAGGTCAGCAACATTGCGCTCATGGCGCGCTGCTTCCGATGCCCGGAATTCTCAAAGGCCAGTGTCACCTAGGTGAAAGAAATTTTAGAATACTTTGGGCTCCCTTAAAATTGATACAGTCAGAGTTGTACCTAGAAAATCCGGCGGTTGCTTGCCCGGGATGTCCGAAGCCATGGCGACGTCTCTTTGAAGCCACCGCCAGCGCAAGCACATGCCGTCAGATGCAGAGCTGCATTCGACCCCATACACCAAGCCTTATCTGGCATGGCTTTTCTCACACAAGCCCGACTGATGAACACGCGAGGAAGCCAAGCCCAGCCCTCTGGCAGGCTGCAGCCAAATGACTAGCTCTAGTCGGTGGTCGGGCCTCCTGCTGAGGTCGGTATTAGTCGCCTACACCGAAGATCTCACCGTGAAGCAGCACTGCCTCTGCAAAGACTCATGCCAAGGACAGTCGTCGGAAACGAACCTGCATATTGAATTTTGGGAATTTGGAAGCACAGGACGAACAAGACGGGACGGTCAACTGCTTCGGCCCAAGAGTTGGGAGGTTTCAGTGCTCTGATGCCACAGAGCCGTTCAGAAGCCGACGCACTGACGCGGAATGTTTTCGTGGTCCTCTGCGGCGCATGGCTTGCCCCGAGCATCGTCGTCGTTGTCGTCTTGTCCGTTTGGCTTGCGAGAGGCTGATTCGATTCAGAGCTGGCTTGACGTTGGAAGGATGGGCTGCAGCAGACAAAGACGGGGCATTCTACCGTCACCAGCCACTTGGCGTATTCAGGCCATCTCCTTGCAGCCGTTTGCGGGCCTGGAGCTTAGATCGACGTCACGCCCAGCGACGAGAACGATTGAGGGTGTCGTCAATCAATTGATTGTCAATAGTAGAATGCAGGATGCAGATGCACGCTTTAACCGTCGCCGATGCCCGGGAATAAACCCATGAAAACCACTGCAGGGCGAACAACAGCGAAGTGCAGGCAGCAGGCCGAATAAAACATGGCGATAGCGATGAGACCGAGACGAAACAGCGTTGCAGGCCGCTCAGTGCCAAGCTACGGCCCGGGACGGGTATTGACTTAGGGGTAGAGAAGGTTGGCGGTCATCTCGTCGGCCAACCTCTTGTGTTCATGCAGCTTCCGCCTCGGTCGGTGAAATAATGTGTCGACCGTACCTCTGGGTGAGAGAGAGGCAGAGATCTGGCCTGCAGCTCCCCAGACTCGAAAAAGTTGAGCAGAGTTCATGACCATTACGACCTTGGCCGGGAAAGAAGTCTTTGTTATCGACAGGTCTGGATTGGTTGCAGGGCGTCGTACCTGCCGTTGGCTGGCTGCGGAAACTTCCACTCGCAAGCCGCAAACCGCAAATGGGCTGTGGAAAGGGAGGTGCTCCGGCCTATTTTTTCACTGGCCCCTCCCCCGCCGTTCCCCGGGTAGTCCCTGCCCCTCCGCTGACTTCCCAGCACTCTCCTTCCCGCCCGTCCCTTCCCTGCCGCTACACCACTTCCTAATCCTGCCTTTTCAATTCCATTAATTACCGGCGGTCTGGATTCAGGATCTGCCAATCGTACCTGCCTATCTGCGTGCATGCCTTCGCAGTTTTTTTACTGTTGCTGCCCCCCTGCACCTACCTTGCGCTACGGCTTTTCTCGGCCCACAACTCG
Organism: Colletotrichum sp. HC292; assembly: GCA_014705525.1. Lineage (NCBI taxonomy): Eukaryota > Fungi > Ascomycota > Sordariomycetes > Glomerellales > Glomerellaceae > Colletotrichum > Colletotrichum sp. HC292. Next base: position 13,500 of record JABGMY010003194.1, read on the forward strand.
ACGACGTCGACCCCTCCAAAAACTCCCCGGTTCACATCTCTCCGATCGACCACGAAAATTTCAGCGTTTTCTAATCAGCTCCATCGCAGCCCCTCAATGCCCCTCAATCCCCCTCGCATTTGCTACAACTGTTGCTTAATCACGATACTTTGGGGCGCTATTCAGACGCATCATTACGCCGCATACAAGTAACATGGCCGACGCTCAATTGACCTACGGCCGGGCCGAAGACTTCGTCCTTGTCTCCAAGCCTAAGAAGGGGACCGCTTTTGTCGAGGCCCGACTTAACGAAGGCGTGAGTTCACCTGTCGTTGAATGCGCAACCTCAGCATCCACCTGTGAATAGTGCCACTCACACTCTCTCATTGACAGTACACCTACACCGACAAGGGCTGGCAACAGATCCTCGCATGCCTGGAACGCGAATTGAGCCCCGACAAGCTTAACGACGATGCCGTCATCTCCATTGAAACAGATTTGACGGACACCCCTCGTAAGTAGAACCTGCCAATGCCTCCCACCTCATACTAACCCATCGTCAGTCTACAAGCACGTGCCTCAGGGCATATTCCAGTCCTTGCGAGTTGTCGACATCCAAGGCCTCGACCCAGCAACCCGCAAAGTCTCGGCTCGGGATGTTGCCATCAAATTCATGTTCAACCCCTACAAACTCAGCTCCGAGACATTCGACCTCAACAAGGCCACCGTCCTTCCAACCGCCGCGTTTGACGGTCTCTGGGAACTGTACGCCACTCCCATCTACCCCTCAGAATATCATTATTAACTCCATCCCTTTCGTAGCTGCTGATTGTGACCATTGCATAGCTCGGCCAACGATGACACGCGACCGCAGCTGGCTCGATGGGTAAGGGAATACGGCGCGTCTCGTCTTGAGCACGATCCCGCAATACCGCTCCCCTCGAAGCCTGGAAACTCCGTCATCTTTGTCCTTGGCTTCGATGCATCTGGCAACACGAGTATGGCCAGGGCTCTAGCACAAAAGATCTCCATCCACCTCTAGAGCCGGTATGGGCAGATCCTTCTGCATATGGCCGTGCCAGGCCACGATTTCAAGGACATCACAACAAAGGCTATCAAATCGCCATCATCCTTGCACATAGTCCTGGTAGACAACGTGCGGAGCTACGGTTGGACTTGGTCACCAAAAGAACCCGACCCCGAAGTTCAAACAACCACCTGCCCAGTTGGTTTCGATACCCTTGAAGCATTGCCAAACGTCTTGGCTATCTGCACGTCGAGCACAAGCAACTTGCCGATCCAAAGCCCCTTTAGCCGCATTGCCAGGACTGTCAGAGTCGCATCTCTGTTGTCGCCGCCCATGTGGATGCCTCAACGTTATGAGATCTTGCGCAGCCTATTCCAAGCATACGTGGACGCCGGTATCATCACCTGCAATGACAAGCTTGACGACTACCGCAATGCCACCAACGGCAGCAAGACTGAGAAGGCCACTCCAGGCTGCCAAATTCTTGAACTTGCAGAGCACGTAGAGTACGACATGTCTGCTCGACTCCTGAGACATATAGTCATCCGGGCTCTGACCGCCGACCTCAAGGATGGAGGATGCGACATGGCCACTGCTGTGGATGCCGTCCGGAAGTGTCACGGACTTTTTGTTGCGCGAAGAACAACCATTGCCAAGCAAGGTAAGTTGGTTTCCGGGTGTGCGTTGTGCATAGGTCGGGTTGACTAATAAACTAGCAGGCTCGATCGAGGACAAAGCTCAGGCGGTCGCAGGAACCTCTGCCGGGGTTGAGCGATCAGGACCGGAGACCAAGGAAGGGCCGAAGACTGCTTCAAGTAAACGGAGGGCCTCCTGCGATACGACTTTGGATGACTTTGTGGACGTGGGCGAGACCTGCGATTCGATTCTGGATGACTTCGTCGACTTGGGCGTGGAGTCCTCAGTTGAGTCGTTGGTCACAAACAGCGCTGAGTAGATGTTATGTCCGGTCCTCGGTGAGCGGTCTATTCAACCTCCCATGGTTGCGAATCTTGCGCCGGATTCCCAAGACTTCGGAAACGTTGCATACTTAGTTATCGCAGTTTCTGGCAGGGCTTCTGTTGGTGTGTGCCCAAGGTTGGGACGCCATGATGACAGATGTCTAAAGAGCCTCGGAATGCTTCACGGCAAGGGCATTCAATTGCGACAGAGCCTTAATAAAATCAGAATGATACCACAACAGTTACCCTCTTTCATTAAAGCCCTGCTGGAGCAAACCATTCCAACCATAGCGTAAAACGAACAACAGATGTGGTTGCTGGTCCTTTCTAATGGAAACACCCGCTATAATCTTCCAGCGTAAAGAATCTTGTTCTCAGCGCCGGCTTTCATGGTAACATTGTCAATGGAAAGAAGGGAAACTTTTTGTCGCAGGGACATCTTCATCTTTGCGCTTGACCGGTCAAACACGACGGGCCTGTGGCACGCGCTACTTGAGCTACGACCTGGCGTCTCCACACTAACGATAGGACATCCAATCATGTCCTTTGCCCTGATGGTCTAGCGGTATGATTCTCCCTTAGGGCTTAAAAACTCATGTCTGGGAGAGGTCCCAGGTTCGATCCCTGGTTAGGGCCCAACGCTTTTGCTTTCCTAACTAGCTAGTTTCCTTTTTGCAAGGGAGCATGTGCGCCGCTGTTAGTTGCCCTCTTTTATGGGATTATGTGGAGTTACCTATTTTCAGATAAGTTATGCATAGTGATAGCTATTAGTAGATAGTTTTTTGAGATTGACGTCTCCAGTCTTAATATGCTTACTTGCTAACGTCTTAAATGACCACGATCAACCCTTGTTAGCAGGTGCAGGTCCCTCACACCTTATCAGGGGGTTCTCATCTACCGCCAACGTGTTATCACACATCAACTTGCCCAGGTCGGCAGACCAATTCTACACCAAGAAAGGGTTATCTTTGCTGTTAACGACACCGTCTGGAACGCCCCGCACCCCTAATTCAGGAAGCCGCACTTCTTCGCCGTGGTAGTTTCTATCTGAAAGCCATCAGGATAGTCCGGAGATGCACCCTACAGTAGTCTCTCTTCTCGCCGTCGGTTTTATTCACGGTGAACCAGAAGTTGTTGCTGCGGGAAGTGCTTGAATACATGGGAGGCTTGTAATCTCGTGTGAATATGAATTACTCTCGGGCTGTGGATTGCCGTCCGATGTCTTCATGTCTAAAGTGCTGACAGCGAGAGGAGAGCCCCTGATATATTTCAGCTGGTAAAGTTGCTGTGAAGCCCCGACATGTGCTTTCTTTTGATATGTGAGTCTTGTCAATTTTAGATTCTCATGCAGCTTTCATCCCCGACATACGCTATGCCGAAGGCCCCTACAAGATACCTAGTACTTAAGATTCATGTCGTTGTTACACACTCGGTGCAGTCCTTCGGTGCCATAGACCTTCAGAGAGTCCGCTTTCGTTCCAAACAGGCCGAAGATACCAGACTGGAACACGGACGCAAGCACGTCTGGGGCAACCGAGCACATGATTCAATGCCGTTGAAGTAGGTTGAACACCAAAATCTTACTGGGCGTCTCCTGCACTTCAAGCCCGCCGCGATCCCGTTTTCACGACATGCGGAGTACCAACGGACCCTGCAGTCAAGATTTCTGCCGCCGCTACACATTCACCCTCCCGCACCAATAATAGACTCCTAGAAAGTCCCAAGCAGCAGCAACAAGCGTGGTTGGTCGTTTCCCTTGTGGGCCTCCTGCAAGCCTCCCTTTTTATTCTCTGTTGGCAGGGACACTCGACCTGTGAGAGCAGCAAGACAAGGGTAAGTGAGGGGTTGAAGCAACCTGATTATTTGAGCGTTCCGTTCGCTCCGTGTGGTATGCTGTTCGCGGACATGTTCCCAAGATGGGATGCCTCAATGGTTGCCTGAATTGTTGCCTCCAGTATTAACGAGATTAATTGCCGCATCGTATCTTGTAGAGGACGAAAATTCCTACACAAAACACTGATGACCTCTACCTTTTGTCCCTAACAACAACCCGCGCGCTCGCATTTCATAATATCAGCTATCTTGTCATGAGCATGGGTACTCCAGACGGTCTTTACAACGCCGTCAAGAACGAACGTATCAATGAAGCCGAGGCAATACTCAAGCAGAATCCAGATTGCGTTGATAGCCAGAATGGCGGCCGGACACCGCTACACGTAGCCGCGGAAATCGGCAACGAGGATCTGGTCACGTTGCTTCTCAGGCACAACGCAGCAGTCAATCAAACTACACAGAGTACGGGCGCATCACCGGTGTTTCTCGCGGCAAAGCCTGGTTACATCTCTATTGTTAATCGACTAATGCAATGGGGGGCCGATGTCAACCAAGCTTCAAGCGGTCGGAGCAATGACACACCTTTGCATCCAGCGGCGGCCTTGGAAAAGTCAGGTCTGCTCCATCTGCTTCTCCTGCGGGGTGCAGCCGTGAATCCAGTCAATGAAAATGGGGAGACGCCTCTAGACATTGCCGTCGGGCATTCGCGCTCCGCAAATGCGACGATTCTTGCTGAGTTCGGAGGAGTTCAGTACGCGGAGCTTGACCAGACTGCATCCTCTTGCCCACCTCATGGGATCAAATCCAAAATTCTGGATCTGCAGTTGCAAGATTTTGTTGGTCCCTCAGGTGAAGTTCGCCTTGATATTGCAATTATCTGGACCACTTTCAGAGACTCACTTGACAGGGAGTACCTCTTGCTGAAGTATCTCCTCGACATCGACAAGGACCTTGCACAGGTTGGTGATGAGGATAGCTGGGTTCCTCTATACTATGCAGCATGGAAAGGGGATATCGGTATGGTCAATGCCCTTCTCAGTAAAGGCGTACACGTCAACATCGTTACGAGGAAGCGACGCTGCACGCCTCTACATCTTGCAGCCCATAAAGGGCATGCCGGTATCGTTGAGGTGCTTCTTCGCAATCATGCTGATTTCATGCTCGTGACCAGCCATGGCAGCAATGCTCGGATGCTTGGTGTCAGAGGCAAACACCCGATCGTGGTTCAACTCTTGGACAGCCATGCCAGGAAACAGCATCAAAATGGGCGCCTTTTCCGAATCAAGTTAGTTGACATTTATCCCCAGGCTTGACTGGTTCTAATCCACATCACAGGCCTGACCTCGTCGAGCCGTCTGAGTCGGCCTTTACCCACCTTATCACAAATTGCAAGAAATGGTGTCAGTTCCAGAAAGATGATCCACGCGTTAAGATCGCTGTGATCGACACTGGGCTAGACCTTGATAACGAGGATCTGAAGAAGAAGAGAGTGGAACGCTTCTTCAAGAACTCGCGGGGTAAGCTCGAAGTTCGGTTGGACGAGGCTGATAAGTCGTCAAAACAAACGTCGAGAGTGAAAGGACAGATAAACTATGCGCGAAATATCCGAAACAATGAAGGGGACGTCAAAGACCTCGATGGCCACGGAACTCGCGTTGCAGGTATTATTCTCCGCCTAGCGCCGACGGCCGATTTGTACATCGCTCGTGTCTGCGATGGGCATGTTCCTAAAGTCCGTGGTGAACAAATTGTTCCTGAAGTATCGGCGAGTCCTAGCAATGTGGCAAAGGTAAGTTTACGAGGAAAACAATGAACGCTAGACATTGTCCTCACTTTTACTACGTCTTACTCTGGCTAACGTATTGAAACCCCGGCGGGTCAGGCAATTGAATGGGCCATCGCAAAAAAGGTCGACATCATCAACATTTCCTTCGGGTTCTCTTCAGAAGATGAGGGTCTCCGAACCGCCGCCAGCCACGCAAAAAAGGCTGGAATTATCATCTTTGCATCCATGTCGAATGAAAGTCATCGTTACGAGTTCCAAACTTGGCCAGGGAATGACTACTCTGTAGCGATTGGGATATCATCAAGTCAGCCTGGTAGTTCGTCCCCTTCCGAGTTCACCCTACCAGCAATCTCGAAAAACCCAAACTTCATCGTTGGGGGCGAGGGCATCGTCACGCATAAACTTTCTTCTTCACAACGGCCAGGGGCGAAGATCAGCGACCGCTTCCAGCTGGCAACAGGGTCATCGTACGCTACTGCCGTCGCGACATCAATGGGAGCACTGATCATCGGATTTATCAACAAAGCATCGTTCAGTGACGTTCGAAAGCTGACTTTCAAGGGGGATGTCTACGATATGGTTGAGATGTTGAAGTGCCATGAATGCATGGCGACGTTGCTGAAGGAGATCGGGCGACCCTCAAAGGAGTATTACTATATAGATCCTGCGCTCCTCTGGACTGGGTTCAAGCCGGTGACGAAGATGCCGGCGCCACCAGCACCCGCGGCACAGGCGCCAGGACCGGCACCGGCGACACAGACACAGGGACCAGCACCGGCGAGACGAGCAGCAGCACCAGCGAGGAAGTCACAAGCACCTGCGAGACGAGCTTCAGTACAACCTCCAGCGACGCAAGCACCAACATCGGCACCTGCGAGACGAGAAGAGGCATCAGAACCGGCGAGACGCGCACCAGAACCCCTGAAACAGACGCTCGCGATGATTAACACGCAGGCAGCTCAAAATCATGCATGGAACTTCATTCAACAAGCGGTGCGCAAGTGGTTGAATCAAAGTTGAGAGGCAAATTTGGCGGAGGAAAGATTGAGTTGATTGCTTGCTCAGGACCATTTCCTAGATTTTGCATTCAGACTTGTTCGACGGGTAGTTGATGAGGTCTGAGTTTTATATGATGTGCTATGGTTAGATGTACCAACCAACCAAGCAGATTGCGAAGTTCAGATGACAGCTGCCAGTTCATGTCGATAATAGACCAGGCCCATGAATTCGTCCGCTTCACGAGTTGTTCACTATGCACGGCTGGGTTAGCTATTGCAGAGCTAAATGATATGAAATCCATTTTTCAGGCCGCACACACAGATTTCGAACATTTTCGAGGTCGGAACAACCACACTTTGAAGCCTTGCGCCCACTCCATGCATGGGTACGGTACCATTCGTGCGGTACCATTGGTCAATATGCGCACCTACATCAAGAGTCATGATCCCAAAACGATGTTTCTGGCATCTTTATTTGCTGATGTGCATGAAAGGCGGCCAGTCACCAGTGCGTCTCATGTTCGCCAAGAAGTGATATTGCTGACGGTGGTCTGACTACCACACCCGCACCTCAAGGGCTAATCCTTGCAACCGCATCGTGGTCAAAACTGAGCCTTATCCCCAGACTCGTTTGATCAACGTTCCAACTTGAACATACGCCTCTCTACAACTACGTTCCGAACATAATAAAGGTCTGAAGCCCTCAGTCTCTCATTCACATGCGACTATCTTTCAGGAACTTTCCTTATTGGGGCATCCGAGACATCACGGCCGAACACCTCTTACATCCAACATTGCCACCGTTTCCATAAACAGACATGGAAACCAGCGACCATGAGCTTGCTGTCGATTCTTTCATCAGCAGCATAGAAAATGTGAACTCTTCATCCTTCAGCAATGAAAGCGATCGGATGAAAGCTCTCTTAGCAGCACAGGCTCTGCTGGCCCGACTCGAGTCGCCGTGGGACACGGTTGTGAGACTCAACATGACTCACGTAGGCGCTTCGATTCTAGGCCTAACTTTGTGATATACACGCCTAACGATTACTCTTATTCCAGTCGGCTCTTGGTGCTACTATCAGGACGGTGAAAGACTTGGAGCTATTCGAAAGGTGGAACGAGCACGGCAACGGACCGCTTACAAGTGCGCAAGCGGCGGAGATCATTGAAAACAAATGCGATCCTGCATTGCTATGTGAGTCTGAACCTGTATGGATTTCTTTTGCTGCGCTGACTGGCAGAATTAGACCGGCTTCTCCGTCTGCTGGCAGCGAATCATCTTTTGGAAGAAGTATCGCTTGGCACATTCAAACCTACGCGATTTGGCGTTGCTACCACAGCACCTGTGTTCAATAGTCTCTTCAGCAGCTAGTATGTTTGAAGCACATCGTATACGTGAAAAGCTCTGGGCTGACCATACCTCCAGCTACAGTCTAATCCTGCCAATCTATGCAAAACTGCCAAGGTTCTTCGAGGCAACCGGGTACAAGAATCCTGAAGACTCGAGGCAGTCGGGATTTCAATACGCCCACGGATGGGATGGAGACCTTTGGTCATACTACCAAGCCCATCCCAAGGAAGAGGAAGAGTTCAGCATCATCCAACAAAGCATTGCGGCACAACAGCCAGCGTGGATAGACATCTACCCCGCAGACTCACTTCTTGACAAACCCTGACACACCGTTGCTAGTTGACATTGGGGGTAGCACTGGCCACGACGTTCTGAAGTTCCACGGACTTTACCCCGAGAGAGCTTCTCGACTGTACTTGGAGGACTTGGGATCCGTGGTCGAAAAGGCGCAACTTCCATCTGGCGTGAACAAAGTGGCTTACGACTTCTTCACGCCGCAGCCGGTCCAAGGTATGTCTCTTTATTGTTTCGTCAAGTCAACCCAGACTGACCAGCTGTTAGGTGCACGGGCATACCTAATGCACTCCATACTCCATGATTGGTCTGATGAACCGGCCCGAAAGATACTTGAGATGCAAAAGGATGCGATGGCACCAGGATACAGCAGGTTACTCATACAGGACCACATAGACGTGGAAGGCCCCGCAAACCCTCAAGCTACCGCGTTCGATATCCAAATGATGGCTATGGTGTCGGGTAGAGAGAGATCAGAAAAAGACTGGCGACAGCTTCTCGCATCTGCTGGATTCAATGTGGTGAAAATCTGGAAATTGCCTTCTGCGGCTCACAGCATCATTGAGGCTGAGATACCGGTCTAGGCAAGTACGCTCGAAGCCGCGCAGGTAAAGGGTGATGATGGCGTCAAGAATGGTTCGAAACTAGATAGGGACAGTCTTTCTAAACAAAACCTAATAGTACAAAACGCATCGTTCAAGTATGTTGACAAGTATTCCATATCCCATCTGCTGAACTCAGATGTCACTCAAGCCGCGAGTCTGGGTACGAGCACTCTCTACAATGTCATCTGCAGTTCGAAGCTTGTCAATGACCTCGTCGAGATCATTTCGCTGTTGGACAATGTGTTCGTCCTCCCGAGCCAGCTTCTCAACCTCTTCTTCCGTCAATGTGAACATCCATTTTGTTGAAAGACCCCTGAGAGGTCCTGTCTCGTGAGAGATAAAGCTCTCAGTGATGTTACTAGTAACATGCTCGATGAAGTTACCCAGTGATATCTATCAATTGACCAGAGTCAGTTAATGCATATGTGATCGTAGATGCAAGCATACCTCATAATACACCTTGACAACATCATGAACGTCATTGACCATGTTCTCTTCCGCGGAATGGTGAAAAAGGTGAAATATTGCAGCCCAATGGTCCTCGGCAGAATGATACCCTTGTGTGGGCGGATACGAAACGATAGCCTTCATCAGCCGAAGACTGCGGAAAGCCTGGAGCTTCTGCTGGAATCTCACATCCGTGGTCTGCAGATGGGATTCTCTCTCACGACGACAATGCTCTCTCAACTCTGCAAGAGCGTTTTCTTTCGATTGTCGCTGGAATTGAGAAATGACCGCCGAGAGCTCTTTCTGAATGATCTCACAGCTGCTGCTGGAGCAAACCTCCCGAAGTATTTTGTCGGCTGCATGCTCGACAAACCTGCCTACATCATTGATGTGCTCTTCTGCAAGGCGCTCCCAAAGCTCTGACTGTTTCATGAACAAAACCCTGATAACTTCGGTGTTGATGAGACCAGGAAGCTCAGTTGTCTGCCATACGTTGAGCTGAGATCGGATCTCTTTCGCAAAAGACGCCGCAGATTCATCTTTCGCGCTTGGCGCTTCCCCCACACGCCCTTTCCTAGGAGGTGTGGTGGGAGGGGTAGCCGTGGTGTCTGGTTGCTGAGGTGGAACGGGTGGATAGTTGGTTGACATTTTATTGGCAAGCTCCTTTATAGGATCGATGTCTGGGTCCTCGAAGTCGAAGGTGTGGCCTCCCTCTTTCATTTCTCGGGTAAAGGTCTCGTTGGCGTTGCGAGTCATAGCTCTCACTCTAATGGTCTCATCATCAAGGAAACCGGGAAAGTAGAGCGCTCTATCAGCTATCTCGCCATACCTTTCAAGCACATCTCTGAGGTATTGTTGGCGGAGATTGTGGCTTGGCCTGGGGTCTCCAAGGCTCTGTCTTGAGCCCTCGGCTTCCGCAAGAAGCCTTGATATCGTGTCTCGGATGTTGGGGAAGGTGTCGCGAATTCGAGCGCAAAGAAGATTTCCCAGGTGTTTCTTGAGCATGTGAGAACCGCGACGACGTGGGTCAATGTTGTTCCAAGGAGATTGGTCAAACAATTGACTCTCAGCTTCTTGGAGATTGAAATCATCACCATCCTTGGCCGATCGATTTCTCACAACAAACCAGCCGTCCTGCATGGACTTGTCGGCGTATTCGCCGGTGCCATTGGCGATATCGACAATCTAGGCAAGGCGTTAATAACAGAAATCAAGGTCCTATGAGTTTGTGAAATCTCTACCTCGCTTGCGTCGTGCAGCATATCGCACTTTGTGAAAACCCCAACGAGTCTCTTTTTCTCCACCACGGCAGTCTTCATGAAGATCTCTTGGCGGGCTAGATCGGTTACCGCGTCGGCCACACAGCTGCCAAACGGTTACTTCAGTGTCTCATGCAACGGGAGAAATGGAACTTACATAACAATGTTGGCAGGCTGTTTCATATAATCGTCAATCATCCTGTTCACTGCCTCCATCTCGTACTCGTTCACGGCAACGGCATTTGATATAAGTCCGGGCACATCGAGAATACTGAAATGGGATCGGGAAGGCCCCGAAAGCTCGATGCGAAGAACCTGAGTGGCGAAGTTCTTCTTTCCTTTGCCTTTTCCGCGCCGAATTCCCATGTACTGGGTTGAGATCTGTAACAAATCAGCTTGGTCAAATATCTTCTTCTCTAGGACAGCATCACTTACCTCATCCATGACCTTTTTGAAGTCATCGACTCCCAGGCGATCGGTCGTATAGACATAATCCCTGTAGGAATGGTCCTCGGGATACCCGAAGCGATCAGGAACCTCGGGCTCGGCAATGGTGATCCTGACCGTGCTAACAGTATTGGGTGCCGTCCTACGGGAGACGATTCTGGTCGCAAATCGAGTACAGCAACCCGTGCCCACAGGGAAAGGTATATCTGTCAGACTCTGAAGTAGTGACGACTTCCCCGCTGATTGGCCCCCAGCAATGATAAGCTGTGACAACCGTGATCAGCAAAACCTGAACCTAAAAGCTTAAACGGCGGGCAATGGAATACCTGAGGAATCGCAAGTTCCTGGCTGACTCCGCAAGACTGTAGTCTGTCTATAGCATCAAACAGAATCTTGCTGTCCTTGCTGTCAAACGGGTTCTCAGATATGGCCTTTTCCTGGAATTGTTGACTCTGAGGGTCATTGAGACCAGGAGCGGATACCACTGAGTCAAAGTGTTCATCTCCGACAGATTCGGCAGCGGACCTGTCACTAGGGGCATCCCAAAAGCCTTTCGAGGCAGGCGACTCCAGTCCTATGCCTCCGTGATCTGACTGAAACAGCCCAGGAGACGGAAATGCCACTTCGGCCATGTTGTAAAGTAGGGTTGAAAGGAGATTGCAAGAAAGATATGACACAATAACAAAGGTCGGAAATCAATTCCAAACAAATTTCAATGAGTAGGTGGCTTGATACGAATGAGAAACACTGCGTGAGTTTGCGTGGCAAAATTTCGTGTGTAACAGGAAACCTCATTTATAAGAGTAGCTGCAGAGTCCATGTTGAGCAGCAATACAGGAGTGTGATCGAGTCGACCCGAAACCCTAAGCGCCTCTTGGTCGCTCGTCAAGAACACCACCGACAAGCATGCAGTTTGAAGACATTCACATCCGAAGTCAAGTCTGCCTTGCCAACAACCACAGATGCAGATGTCATCCGAGTTCTTCCCGCTAGCTGAATCGCGTCATGAGCTTCGGGATCTGAGAAGCGTGGGCTTGAAACCAGATAGACGAGTGCTATTGGTTGCTGCAACACACCAAAAGAGACACCCAAGTCAATTGGGGTTCAGCTGGTTGTATGCAGGAGTTCCCCAATGTGGCCCAATTAAGGCTGTTGGTAGCAGATTTGGCCAGGAACCTGGTCAAACCCTTGTGCGGATGCAATTCGCCCGCACGCTTATCAGTTCAATCGGACCCGACAGAATGGTCGCGAAACGGGCTGAGCCTTCTTGGCCTCGGCCACGCCGACTCGCATACACTCAATTAACAACGATGGTTAACGCCAGTAACGGGCCCGGCCGCAGATGGCAGGTCGCTGTACGGAGGCCATATCCAGTCATGGCACGTCGACCGACGGTCAACAGGGGCGAACCGAAACCTGGACAGTCGTAGGCAACCAACAGCCTCCTAATGGTCCTTTCTGATGTGTCCGCTCCAACGAACAAGCTTTAGTCCAATGAAGTGGCAGCAATTGCACGACTATATCTCAAAAAGCAATACTCGGCATACGATGAGTCCGATGCACCGTCACAACTGGAAATATTGACCCTGTATCCATGCACAAACGGGAGCTGCATCAGTGCAAGGAGTAGTTGCAGTAGCTGTAAGTGACCTACGTTTCTAAACATGAATACGAGCAAGCCTCCTTGAATCAGCCCCGACATCAAAAAGGTCACATCCAGAAGCGCCGGCGGCTGAGATGTTTCACGCCTTCTCTTCGTGCCGCGCCGTGACGATCACGCCAGCTTTCTCCCCATCTTTCATAGACGCCTGGTACATATCCTCCGGCTTGTACTTGCCGAACTTGCGCAGCGGGACGCCCTCGTTGAACATCCGGTCAATTTGCTCCAGAGACTTGCCCTTGCACTCCGGGATACAGAACCATGTAAAGACAAAGGCAAGGACAAGGATGCCTGCGAAGATGAATCCGACTTTGGAGCCTAGTCCGGCGCTTGTAGTGTACAATAGATGGGGAATGCTGAAGTTGACGAGGAAGTTGGCTAAGACATTGACCATCGAGGCTGTTCGCTGGGAGGCGTCGCAGAGGCGCAGGGCAGGGATCTCGGTTGACACGACGTAGTTGAGGGGTGCCCATGCCAAGACATAGGACGCCGCGAAGACGGTCAGCATTGCCACAATGCCTGTCTTGACGGCAAACGATGGGTCCGAAACTGTGCCGAGGGAGCCCATGGTTACGATGGCTGCAAACTGCAAAACAGCACCAATCAGGAGGAGGGGCCTGAATCCAAGGTCATCAACGTTTGTCCAGGATGGAAAAGAGGAGAAGGACAATACATACCGTCTTCCTACGCGATCAGTTAGATAAAGGCCAATAAACACCATAACCAGATTGACAATGGCGTTGACAATGGTCATGGTGAAAGGATTGACGGTTCCGATATCCTTGATGAAGATCGCTCCGTACGTCGATGCAAATGCCTGACCAGTAGCTTGCTGGAAGAAATTCATAACCATGACCACGGCAGTTCTCTTCAAGTTGACGCCTTTGAACAATTTCCAGTATTTCCCCTGCTCAACCTCCTGTTTCAGAGCATACTGTAACGCGGCAAACTGTTCGTCGATTTCGGCGTCCGTGATCGTACCGACCCGAAGCTTCCTAAGCGATGCTTGAGCTTCTTCAACTCTGTCCTGGGTCAAGAGCCATCGCGGTGACTTTTCCAAAAGTTAGCCTATATACACCATAGAGCTGGAGAATTGGCAATTACCTCGGGGATGAAGAAAATAAGACACATCACTATGACGGGGATAACATAGAACAGGCCCATCGGGATCCTCCAAGATGCGTTTCCTTCCAGTGTGCTGGTCCCTCTGCAAACAGAGTTGACGATTAGAGTCCAGAACTAGTGATACCAGTTAGCCCAAGTAAGTATCCGAAATCAGTGGCCGTCTCTCACCATGAGACTAAATTGATAGGATCCAACTGCGAATCCTCGAATCTCAGATGACACAATTTCGGATTGGTACACTGGCACAACTGCCAACTCCATCCCAACGTAGATGTCTTGGAGACGTTAGAATCACTTTCAGCCAAGATAAAAGCAGTCATGTCTTACAGTTGAGAATGCGCGCAGCCATAATCTGCTCTCTGGTGGATGAAGTCAAAGCGATTGTTGCCGGGATAACTGCCCAGGCGCTCATGCCGAACATGCACCAGCGGCGACCCCAACGGGCACTGACAAGACTGCCAATGATGACGCCAGCGGCGAACCCAATGTAGTTGAGACTGTTGAACAATGACAGCCAAGTAGGAGGAATTTTCCACTTTCCGGTTGTCGGATCCTGGTCGCCAAACTGCTTCTGAAAGGCGTCCATCGCTTGTGTCGTGGAGTAACCCGCATTGTCGAAGCCATAATTGAATGTCGATATGGCGACCACGGTGAACGCGACCGCGAGAGTCCGGTTGAAGTGCTTGAGAATCCTATTTGGTGCCATTGTGAAGGGACTCTTCCACGAGATTGAGGGGATCCACGCCGCGGCTGAGAAGTTACACTGGGGGAAGTAGATGATGCATCGCGGATGTTTAAGTATTTGAACGCGTTCGCGGCGCTGAACCGTGTGCCTTGTTGGTTGGTATTAAGCTAGGCCTCTCTTCCTTGCAAGGTGGGGTTGAACTCAAGGATCCAGAGGACTGGCCTCCACTAGCAAACAATAAAACTCGTTCGACCTGCGGACTGATCGCAAACCAACACATGGCATGGCGGAGACGGGAGGTTTCCCCAACTTGGGGAAACCCACTGGGGAAGAAGCCGTTCAGGGCGCTAGGCACCCGGGAGACATTTCCTGGAGGAAAATTGTGGAGGAGCTGAGCCCAGAACGAAAATCTTCTGGCGGGTGACCGTCCGGCTGGGTTTCTGGCGTTGGACTAGGGTAACTCTGGGGACCGGAACTCGGGGGGAGGCAAAGCAGCAAGCAACATCACGGAACTCGGGCGGAACGGGGCGCGAACTCATTTCCCCCCCGACTTCCCAACCCCATCACCCGATCTGATGCATCTTTCACATACATGTTTGGCAGAAGCTGCGGGTAAGAAAAGC
This sequence comes from Colletotrichum sp. HC292, assembly GCA_014705525.1. NCBI lineage: Eukaryota > Fungi > Ascomycota > Sordariomycetes > Glomerellales > Glomerellaceae > Colletotrichum > Colletotrichum sp. HC292. Next base: position 28,578 of record JABGMY010003194.1, read on the forward strand.
ATGGAGGCGGCTGCTCCATATCGAGCGTCCGGGCGACCCCGAAAGGGCCTGCAGATTTGTTTCCAGTGCCGGAACCGAAAGGTAAGTTTTTTTTCCCCGGCCTCGGATCGGAGGTGCTCCGCTTCAGAAGAGGGCCACCGTCTCTAACCCGCATCCGATCAGGTCCGATGTGACGGCTCACCTGGGGGATGCGAAAACTGTCGTCGACTCAAATTTCACTGCTCTTTCTCAGCCCCCGATGTATCTGATGAAGCTGACGGTTCAGCCGGCCAGGCGGACCCGAGCCACTTGAGGCTGGAGAAGAGGCGCGTCCGCAGAGCGTGCATCCAATGTCGGGATAAGAAAACAAAATGCTGTGGGACACAGCCTTCCTGTAGGAGATGTTCCCAAAGAGGCGCTCGTTGTCAATACCCAGATCTGGTCGCCAAGTCTACATCGCCAAAATCTCACCGGCAGCCAGTCACAACATCGGCTGACGAGTCTGTCAATGATGGTAATACACATAGAGGGTCTCCATCAGCACGGGGTACCTCGATCGCGCCGTCTCCAGCACCGTCCCCCGGCTTGTACGTAGCAAGTGTCCTCCGAAGCCTGACGTATGCTGACATTCTCCCCCAGTGAGTTTATTGTAAATAAGTCGATCATCAAACAGCACATTGACGCCTTCTTCGACTTCGTCTATCCGATACCTTGCTATGGCTTCATCCACAAGGCCACATTCTGTCAAGGTTGGGCACAAGACAGTCACAAACCTCGACTTTTGAAGGCCATGTGTGGTCTTACAGCACGCTATCTTGCCTCGGGAGATCAAGGGCGTCTGCAACAAGCGACTAGATGGATACAGGAAGCAGAGATGCAACTCTTCATGCGACTGAGCGAGCCCTCCCTGTCGGACATTGAAGCACTCATGCTCACAACTCTGGATCATATCATGGCCCGCCGTTTCAGTAAGATGCTGATATCCGCATGTCTTGCAGCCCGGCTAGCCTACATGATGAGATTGAACTATGAGGACGGCCGCCATGGATTTCTGATGCAAGAGCGCCGCAGGCGTCTCATGTGGGCCATTTTCACACTCGACACACTTTACTCTAGTGGCCGAGCTGAGTTCACTGGATGCTCAAAAGAGACGATTCACCTGCAACTACCTTGCAACGAGTGGTCGTTCACTCTGGATATCCCTGTTATGACGGAGCCCTTGTCACCTCCTGATATACGTACTACTTCTGATCTGGGGCTTATGGCGTACAACATCCGGGTCCTCGACATCCGAGATCGCATCCAGAGGTGACATTGATTCCCCTTTTCGCTGGAAGTGCATCTTAACTAACCTCGCTGGAAAGGCTCTCACACACGATAACGCACCGTCGGAAACCGCTTCCGGAATGCATCGAGCAGTTGAAAGGGCTTGCCGATGAGCTCGATAACTTACGCCGTTCATTACCACAACACTATCACTTCGACAAGAAGAACCTTTTCCTTCGCGCATACACCCCTCAAAGAACATCATTCGTCATGTTTCATGCGTGGTGGCATCAATGTCAGTGCGACATGTACCGATTTACCATTCCCGGCTTCCGCGAAGGCCTGGCATTCGAGGAGCTTCAAGGTCTATCACCAGAATTTGTCGCTTATTGCAGAGACCGCTGCCTTGAGCACGCACTAGCTGTGTCGGACATCATGGCTACAGTAACTGAAATGGGGAAGGACATCTTCATTACTGACCCGTCCCTCGCGATGTGCGCCTTTCATTCCGCACGCGTCATCTCCCGCCTCGGGTCACCAGAATTCTCACGCTTACCGAGAGCGGTATTGATAGCCAAGCTTCAAGCTTGCTCGGATATCCTCGACACTCCCTCCGAAGTTTACCCAACCACTAAGTTGCTTCGAGGTGGTATATCGGATATGATCCACGATGCCGAACGGGATTCTGGCGACTCCAGCCCGCTGAGGTCTGACTGTGACTTAGAGAAGCCCCATGAAATTATCGGTGAGGTTGCCTCTGCGCCGTCGACTCTTCATGATAGCACCGAAAGGGGCTCACGTGAAGTATACTCCAAGTACAGTGTGACGGATGAAATACGGAAGCTTAAGTTCCAGCAAGATGGCGAAGATAGTATTCAGCCGTACCTGGACGACGGGCGAGAGACGAGAGATCAGCATGATATGGCCCATCCACATGCCTTTGGGATGCCCGATATCTCCAAGACCGACGGCGCTCATCCGTACATGCCAATACCGCAGGAGATGACAGGGAATTCATTTGGGTTCCCGCCTGCTGGATTTGGGGGAAACTCGGCGGCTTATGATGTTTTCATGACACTAGGATTTGAGCCAAGCTACGGTGAATGCCAGCCAGACCTGTTCTTGGACTCATTTATGCCGCTTCAGACTGACTGGAATATGGCCGATCCTGGATGCTTCTGAGATTCAGTGCTGTTCATATTCATATACCAAAGGCTTTGTCATTGAGAAGTCATTCTACAGCACAATACCTATGCATTGAGTCTCATTGTGCTCCTTTCTGAATTCGATTTGCTATGATATGAGTGAAGGTCAGAGACCATTCCAGAAAATGCTCTTCTCAATCTTGAGAAAGTCCGACAGTGTTCCAGTACCGGACACCACAGAAACAAGATAGGCCCCTTTCTCGCAACACCAACTGTTCCTCTTCTCATCCCAAACAGCCGTGCTGTATTTGTCGATGGGGATCGTTGTAAGCTTCCGCTCACCTGGCTCAAGGTAGATCTTCTTGAAACCCTTGAGCTCATGTTGCGGCCGAGTGAATCTTGACTCTTGGGAGACGGCGACGTAGCCGATGTACATTTGGATCACCTCAGCTCCCGCCCTCTTGCCGATGTTCTGTATGCTGAACTGGACATGGGAGGAGCTGACTTGAATACCTGAAAGGTGGAAGGTTGTGTAGCTTAGTCCATGGCTGTGGAGTATATCTGTCAGCTGAATTCCCAAGTACATAGGAGATCCATGGATACCAACTCACCCAAAAGAGAATGCAGGCGTGATACGACGCGTCTCATACCACCGGTACCCAACGAAGACGTCCTCGGAGTAATGCACTTTCCCGTTGTCACTACCAAAGCTAAGGAAGGCAGGGTTGTCTTCCAAACGGTCGGGGAAAGTCATAGGTAGCTTTCCGCTGGGGTTGATGCGCCCAAAGAGCACATCTGCGACGGCGTTCCCAGCTTCGTTGCCGCCGTACCAGCTGTGAACCATTGACTTCGCTAAGTGCCTCCAAGGCATTCGGATGGGATTCCCTGCTTGTGTGACAATGATGGCGTCTGGCTGTGCTTTCAATACAGCAGAAATGAGATCGTCGACATGAGGGGGTAAGTCCATGGTGCGTCTGTCCTTGCCTTCCTTCTCGAGATCGGCCTGCGAGTGTGTCAGCTTGGTAAGTCGAGCTTCAGATCCGACTTACGTTAAGACCAGCTACAACTACAGTGTACTTGCATCTCTTGGCCAGCTCGACTGCTCTCTGGATACCTTCTTTATGATCGATCTTTCGACACCCACCAAGTCTGCAAGCCCCGCCTGGAATAGCTAGCAATGAGCCACCAGTAACCTTTGATGTCGAGGCGCTTCCCGCCTCCACCCGTAGGACATAGCGCTTCCCCGCTGTCATCTTGTAGACAGCTCGCTTTTCTGCAGACCCTTTGCCGAAGAACATCCCCCCTTGTGTTTGTTCAGTTGAATTTTCGATGACAAGTTCGTCGTTGATATATAGATTGCTTTCTCCGTATGATGCTAGGCCGAACTCGTAAGGCCCGGTGTGCTCGGGGATGAGGTGCGCGCGCATACGCATGAAGAACATTTCTGCTTTGTCGGGATGTCTGTAGTCCATGAGTTGATACGTGGTGTCGGGTATTGTGACGTGATCAAATGGCCTTCGGCCAGCTGTGGTATGTGGCTCATTAAACATCTCGATGGTAACCCCCGGGAGACCTGCGTCACTGACAACGTGTTCTGCAGTGAAGGGAGGCAGCAAGATGTGTTCATAGACGCCAGGCTCGTGATGAACCTTCGCCCCTGGTGGTATCGACCCTCGAATACCTTGCAGGGCAGAACTGGTGTAATATGGCCGCAAACTAGCACTTCCTCCACCACATGCAGCCGGAAGCTCTGCATTGGGTCCTATCACAGCCACTTCATTGCAGTGCTCTGCTTTCAGCGGCAAGATTTTCTCCTCATTTTTCAACAACACGATGCCTTCACCGGCTAGGCGTCGATTGAGGTTCCGATCCTCAATCACATCCCGAGTGGTTTCTTCCTTTCCGACCCTCGCTAAGGCCGCATCATTGACGAACTCCAATGCCTTTCTAGCACGTTCATCGATAGTATGTTGCGCAACATTGCCTGAGAAAACCGCAGCAAGGGCCTCCTTTTCGCGATACCTGCTAGGTCCAGGCATCTCAATGTCGACACCAGCATTCAAGGCGGCTTCGCATGAGTAGGTCCCGTACCTGAGGAGATTAGCCAAAGCGTGTGAATGGACAGAAAGACTGCTGGTACCAATCGCTCATGATGAGCCCGTCAAATCCCCACTCTTTCCTCAAGATATCTTGTAGGATCTTGGGACTTTCTGAGACGTGCAATCCCTGAACCTTGTTGTAGGACGACATGGCCACTCTCGGATTGCTATCTCGTAGGGCAGTTTGGAAGGGCATGAGATAGATCTCACGTAGAGCTCTATCAGAAATGCAAACATCGACTGACATCTTTTCCGTTTCTTGATCATTCGCCACAAAGTGCTTGAGAGCGGCTAGAGTTCCTCGCGATTGAACACCTTTGATAATAGAGCCCGCAAGAATTCTGCTGAGATGCGGGTCTTCTGAGAAGGATTCAAAGCCACGGCCATTCAGTGGCGACCGGATGATATTTACTGTTGGGCCAAGCCAGACATGAGCTCCTTTGGCTTCGCATTCTTTGGATAACAGTTTGCCGGCCTGTTCGATCAGTTCAGGATTCCAGGTTGCTCCTAAGCCGCTTCCGCAGGGGATGCACAGGGCCGGCACGGGGTTGAAGAACCTGGAGCCCCTGACGCCGTTGGGTCCATCGGTGCATTTGATGGCCGGAACGTCGTACTGTGGAAGGGGTGTGGAGTGCCAGAAGTCAGAACCTTTGAGCCCGTCAATTGATGTTCCTCAAATGCAGGGGAAGACCTACCCGCTAGCAACGAGATCTTCTCGGCGAGAGTGGCGTTGTCCAGTACATGTTCGACATTAACCAGCTTCCGCGGGGGTGCCTCCATGGCAGAATCATTCCGTTCAGCACCCATTGTGCACCAGACTTAGATCCTTCACGAATCGATTGAATGGCAGGAAGGCCTTGAGTACAGAAAAGGCACGCATCATCCGGGTGATGCTGACAAGGAGATTCCGGACACGAGATGACATATCCCGCGCCTCGGATGTCGGCCGGAGAGGATCCCGGATGTCGCCATAGTGCAGATGGTCCAGTGGAGTAAACTAAATTAGGCTCATAAAGTGTGGGATTCCGGCGGCATGGCCCCTGAGATGTGTTCATCAGCGCTTCTGAGGTTGGCGGATTTCTCTCGATGTCGAATGGCTCCGGCTGGCTTATTGTCGCACACAACGGAACGAGAAACCACTTGCAATGCAGAACGTTTCCTAGCCCCCGGCCACTAGGACGTGTGATCCCGTGCCAAGCAATCGAGAAGAAATTTTAATATCTGTATTCATTGTCTTCCGTCGCACTGGTTTTCTCGTTTCTTCTCTAGCCGAATGCTGCCAGCACACTCTTGTGACCACCATTCGCACTCACTGCAGCACCGTTCACCCAGCGACCCTCTTCACTCGCCAAAAAGCCAACGACGTATGCGATGTCCTCCGGCTCACCAATCCTAGCTGCAGCTGTGATATCTCTGACCTGCTGATCGAGAAAATCCGCAGGGAAGGTATTCTTAGCATTTTCGAACGCGTCAGTTGCCGTCGGGCCGACGCTGACGCTGTTGAAGGTCATGCCCTTTTGTGCGGAATACTGCTCTGCGAAGGACCTCGTAAAGCTCTCAAGAGCAGCCTTGCTTGCGCCATAAGTCATGATAGGGTCCCTGTTCCCTTGCTTGCCAGCGATGCTGGAGATGTTGATGACTCGTCCGCCATACGCTGGGGCGTGGGGCATAAACGCGACGGTCAAGCTGACTGGGGAAAACACGTTGGCGTGCATCATCTCAGCGAAGTCTTCCGGTGTCGTCTCGGTCACCGCTTTAGGTCTATCGGCATTTCCCAGGATTGCGTTGTTGACCAGGATGTCGATGGTCTTCGCCTCCAATCCAGAAAGGGCTTCATTGATCACTCGCTGACCGACATCATGGTCGACCATGTTGGCCTGGATCATACAGGTCCGTTGAGCACCGAGCTCGCGACACGCTTTCAATGTCTCCTCCGCGGCTGCCTTGTTCGAGACATACGTGATGGCAATATTGGCAATACCCTTTCGCGCAAAATGAATCGCGATCCCTCGTCCTATTCCTCGTGATCCTCCTGTGATAACCGCTGTTTTCCCGGCCAAAGACCACGGCTGGGATGTGGTGTTCGATTCCGACATAATGAGGTTGAGATCCATGGTTTCGTGATGGCGAAGAAAGATGGGATGCTTGTCCCTCCAACCGCGCCCAGATTGGCAACGGCCCTGATTATGTACTCACCCGGATGAGAGCGTTTGATGGGGATTACAAATAGCAACATACTTCAGATGATGATTGCGCTTCGATCACTTCTGAGTTCCCGCTAGGTAATGTTTGAGTTTCGGCTCGGGCATCAAGTACGTCCGAGGCTCGCAAGACTCACAGACTACCGTGAAACGGGATTTCGATGAGCGGCATTGCTGAGAACTCTGACTTTCCCATTGGTCGGCATCTTTCCGATTCGTGGCTTCTATGGTCTTCCAAGTCAGTCATGTGACGCGCCGAGCGGTATGATATAGGCTGTAGGTTAACTATTTTGACGCAATTATATCCGCCGAAGGCTCTTATTTCACAGATTTTACTAGTCGATATAGGGTTATGAAAGCCTGGCTCCAGTAATCTTGACATTTGGGTTTTGTGACCAATCTCGTGGGTATCTACTTTTTCGTTTGGTTGAGACCGAAAGTGGTTAGATGAGGCCAGTCTAAACAGAATTCATTAGCACAACTTCAGCCCCAGTCCATAACTTCAACGTACCAAATGTGGTTCTCGCAGTGTTGACATGAGTAACCTTGACACTTTCGCCGACTCTCAAGCTCTTGCCAACTGAAGATCCGAAGCAGTACCCATATCGTCCAAACACGGGACTATACTTAGCACCCTTGTCAACTCTGCGGTCCTTGTTCAACTTCTTCCAAGCCATGCCACGATCATCGGTTGCCGTCTTCCCAGTCGCAAAGTCTACCGTAATACCCTGACACCGGTAATAATTGGCTGTCAGTGGCATTTGAGCCCCTCCACCGAACGTCAACTCGCCCCAAAAGTCTTCCACAAAAGGGCCCGATGCGCCTTTCACGACGATGTTTGGTCGAAACTTAGTGATGTCCATAAGATAGTCCCCTTCTAACCGAGATGTGACCTGTTTGTTGGACTCTTCTGTGACGACAAGGTAATGAGCAAGGTCGTTGAAGACCAGTCGCTCTTCCGGGAGGGAAAGAAATGGTACAACGGACTGGACACGTTGCAGGAGCCTCGCCTTTTTGAGTCCGCCTTTGCTGTGGGGTGCCATTGAGCCGAGGACTGGTCGCGACCCGTTGCCGATGTAAGCCAATCTGGTTTCAAAGCCAAGGCGTTCCGAAAACCAGAATGACAACTCATCGCCCATGTCGTATGCTTTCGCGTCGCTGGCATGCAGGCTGATGCTGTACTCATCACAGCCTTGGGTGGAGGGCGTGAGAGGAAATCGAATCTCGTGCTTGGTGTTGACCCCGGCCTCTCTTGCAGCTGCGCCGAAGTCGGTATCCCCGCCGTGCCACCTTACAACAACTTCGCCTCTGCTGGAATTTTCGCTTCTTCCGTCAAATTCTACTGTCGCTTGAAACAGTGCAAGTTGCAGGTAATATCCGGCCAACATTGTCTCGTATCTCTTGTTCTCGTCATCATCGCTATCACGACGGACTCTCTGTAGGGAAAATGTTCGGTCCCCTATGAATCCGTATTTTCCAAGGTGAGCTTGTTGCAGAGCGCATCCTCGGAGACCTTTCACGGGGTAACAGTACAGCTACTCAGTATTCATCAGCATACATAGAATCAACAAGCGCCAAGTTTCGGGTCAGCTTGATACCTGTGTGATCTCTAATGAGTCTCCTGACGTTGAGCTTGACTGTAATAGTTGGCTGCTGATAAACAAAGTCGCAATCAGCGCTGCGAAGACAACAACAGCGGCATTCGTCGTGATCGCGGGTAGGAAGGCTATCGGTATCTCCGTGATGTTGGTGATGGTGTCCATGACTTATCTCTCTGCCCTGATGATCAGAGCTTTTGTTTCACTGGACTCTGGCAAAGTCAATGAGCGCCAGTCGCTTTCGCTGGACGGACTTCACGACAGTTTTATTCAGCCGTTGTGCCTAGCTGTCGTAACTCCATGCAGGGGTCGACCCTAAACTAAGCCTCGACTTGTCATTCAGACTCCGTAGAACGTGCGGAGTCGCGACTAGAAAATGTCAATTCACACCAACTAAACCCGTTATGGAAAGAAGATGGACCAAATCCTGCGGGCAGACAAATTCACGACCAGACACCCCGGCCCGGATCCAACACATCCTCACACCTTTCCCCGCACATCTCCCCCAGGTGCCGGACTGTTTATCGCCTATCGGTGAGAGGGGCGGGCTTGCGGAGCGGGTTTCTCAACACTGATAGCGACCAATGTCAGACCTCTGTGTTCCTTATCGGACCCTCTTTCTGCATGATTCTTCAATTCAGCTCTCCATCTGTCATCTGAACATAAGGAGATCTAGCTCCCCAATTCGATCAAGCCAACGCATCATGGTCACCAACCGCGTCAGAGTCGTCGAGGGCTCCTGCTGGCCCTGCAAGAAAAGACGCATCAAGTGCGATCTCACCAAGCCAACTTGCGTTCGATGCGCCAAGATTGGCGCTGATTGCGATTTCAGCGTCCGGAGACTCAAGTGGTCCACCCGTCCGACTATCAAGGCCCCGGCAATCTACCAGATCACGACCCGAGATGTGCAACTAGCTTCATCGCTCGCCGCAGACGAGAGACGCGCACTCGACTACTTCCATCATCGCCTATGGCCAATGTTCACAACGGCGCCAGAACCCTGTGCCGCGCCGATTCTGCAGGCCCTCGAGCATCGAGTCGTGCTTCTAGCGACATGTGTCATTGCCGACGCCCACCGGGTGCTTCAAGACGGGCGTAACAGCCGCAACCTACTCCGCATGAAGCGGCTGGAATGCCTGGCGGCTTTGAGAGGCGAGCTTGGCGACACGCAGATAGCCAAGATCGACAAGGAGTCGCTGATGACACTACTTCTGGCAGTACTGCTTCTCTACTTCCACGATGGGTACCTAGAGTGCGCACAAGCTTCCGCGTCGACCACGAGCCACCATGGTGGTGTGCGGGCAATCGTCGACAGTCTGGGAGGCATCAAAACCGTCCTAGAAACCAGCCACGAGTCGATTCATATGCTTCTTTCGGAGTTTGCGTCTACGGACCTCACATCAGTCATGCTCAAGGGCGGCCAGCCTGCCTTCAAGGCGGAGATCTGGGAAACGATAGACACACGAGCTGTGTGGTGGGGGAGAGATATCCTTGGCAGGTCTTCATTAGCATCGGTCTTCCAGCAGATATCTCGTCTGGCATGGTATCTAGATGCTTTGGTCAAAGGATCAGAGCAACTGTCCATGTCAACCGTGCGGGACTTCGAGACTGCACTATCGCCGGTGTATGCCAGAATTACCGACGCAGCAGAGAGCGATACCGAAACTGAGACGGTGGCCAACGACGCCTTCACACTCATTCGGGTATTTCAACACACGGCACTCATCTACATGTACCGAGCCATATGCGGTCTGCCCGTCTCTCATTCGCTTGTACAGCAGCACGTTCTTCCGTGTTTGGAGTGCATTCTAGACATCAAGCAACCGTCCAAGGTGCTCAAGTGTGTCATCTTCCCTCTTCTGGTGGCGGGTGCTCATGTGTCCTCGCCGAGGCATCGAAAGGCGGTGTTAGGTTTGGTTCAGGTTATCCGTGACGAGATACGATTTGCTTCGTTTCATTCGGTGTCTGATGTTCTCGCTGGGATTTGGAAGGCCGATCGGGAGGAGGTTTCATGGTTTGAAATGTTTTCGGAACTTGGAGTTGATGCAATTGTACTATGAAATGGTATTATGTTCGTCCATACACACTAAAATATACCCAGATGTCACTACTCTACAGAACTGTTCCCATATTCAAGTGCACAGCCTTCGTCTGTGTGTAGGCTGCGAGGCCTGCCTCTCCCAGTTCGCGACCGACACCACTTTGCTTGACACCACCAAAAGGAACGCGGATGTCAGAGTCATTAGAGCTGTTGATCCACACCATGCCGGACTCCAGACGAGCTGCTACCCGGTGGCCCCGCTCGATGTCGCGGGTGGACAACGCCGCACCAAGACCGTAAGACGTGTTGTTAGCCAGCAGAATAGCCTCTTCTTCCGTCTTGAAGGGCGTGATGGCAACGAAAGGTCCGAACACTTCCTCCTGGAAGATTCTCATGTCCTTTTTCACATCAATGAAGACAGTGGGCTCAATGAAAAAGCCCTTGCCATCACCGACATTCTTATGGGGAACACCGCCCGTAACGAGCTTGGCACCCTCGTCCTTTCCAGACTGGATATATCCCAGCACCTTGTCGTACTGCGCTTTGGTAATTTGAGGACCTTGGAAAGTATCGTCCTTGAAGGGGTCGCCGACCTTGTTCTCGAGACAGACTTGCTTGAAGCGTGCGACGTAGTCTTCGTAAACGTCTTCTTGAACGAGAATTCTGGATGTTGAAGTGCAAATTTGGCCTTGATTGCTCATAATGCCGACATGTCCCCACTTAGCGGCTTGGTCGAGGTCCGCGTCCTTGAAAACCACAAGTGGTGACTTGCCACCTGTCTCCAACGTGATGTTCTTGAGGTTAACACTGGCTCCCTTCATGATCTGACGACCAGTTGCAGTGGAGCCTGTGAAGGCGATCTTATCGACGTCCTCGTGAGAGACGAGCGCGTTACCGGCCTCCCTTCCAAACCCGTTCACAATGTTGATTACGCCAGGAGGGAACCCGGCCTTTTCGATCAAGGTAGCGAAGTAAAGAATGGAAAGAGGGGTCTGCTCGGCAGGCTTGAGGACCACAGTATTACCACAAGCCAAAGCAGGACCGAGCTTCCAACTGCAAGATCTAGTTAGCAATGTAACTTCGGAGAGCGTCGAGGTTTTCAACTTACGCCGCCATCATGACTGGGTAGTTCCAGGGAATGATTTGACCGCAAACACCAATTGGTTGCTTGAGTGTGTAGGCGAACTTCTGCGGCGTCGTCGGGATCGTCTCGCCGTGAATCTTGTCGGCCCATCCAGCATAGTATCTCAAAGTGGAAATTGTCTCAGCAAGGTCCTCGCCGACAGCTACGCTGAAGGGCTTTCCTCCGTTCCAGGTCTCCAGGGTCGCAATTGTTTCTTGATGTTCTTCGACAAGATCTGCCAACTTGAAGATCAGTTGACCTCGCTCGGTGTTGGAGATGTCGCCCCAGCCGGGTCCATAAAGTGCGGCACGTGCAGTCTTTACGGCCTTGTCGACGTCTTCCGGGGATGCGGCTTCGACAGAAACAATTTCGCACTCATCACTTCATGATTGGATTAGCTGACGGCTCCATCGATTCCGAAACCTGGTCCGTCAAAATGGACTTACCTGGGGTTGATCGCGGTGATTTTAGAGCCAGATGTCGCCTTCACAAATTCGTTGTTGATGAAGAGACCAGTAGGCAGGTTGATCTTCGTGCCGTTTGGCGCAGTGAGATCTATCGTAGGTGCAGACATGTTGGCGACTTTTAAAATGCGAATGTTGAAAACGAGGTGTCTGGTATCAACGATGACAGTACCGAAAAGAAAACGTGGGAAGACGCGCAGACAGCGACTAAGGCCAGCTGAGCAGCTTGCGCATCTTAAGATAACCCGAAGACCCCGCCATCTGGAGCGTTCTAAAGCACTATTACAATCAATTGATCACAAATCGAGTATTGATTTGTCATTGAACCCATTTAGGCAACATAGTTGACCATCAAGCCAGTCGTTATCATGGACCCGCATGCCATACGCTACATGGCAAACTATTCTCCTGATGTAGAAAAGAAATGGGCAATTTGAGACAAAGCTACCAAAAGGCCTCCCCAAAACAGCCTGCAAAGCTCCCCCGCATCCCGCAAGTCATGCCCAGGGTAGCTCTGACATCCTGGAGACCTGGTTCTTGAGCTCTCGCGAGGGGTCGGCTGGTGCGGGGTTGATGCAGGGCGTGCGGCTTGAGCTCCAACCTCAACTTTCCGAAGTGGGTAACAATTTGGACCAATTTAGTGGGTCGTCGAACATGGCACAGTCATGGCGCACATGGATGGGCGGACATGATAAGGTTGATTGAGCTCTAGCTTAGGCATGTCCTACGTCGAGGAATCATTGGCTGGTGCCGTTTTGAATCGGAAGAAGGCTGCCGAGATGGACAACAGGAGGAAGACAACAGCCAAGTCCATCGTACTCCGTGGCAGTCGCCAGAACGAGGCAACTCCAAGAGACTTGACCTTAGAGTCCTGCATCTATGAAGGAATTGAGCAAGATAACGAGCTTTGGTTGAGGATATGCTTACACGAGGCTCATCTTTCAGCTTCCCGACCAGAAGTGACTCGAGCTTATCCTTAGCAGCTTCGCTGTGCCCGACTTCGTGAAAGGCTTCGGTAGCATCCTGGCCAAGGACCTCAACTAAAATGTCATCGCCACCACTGCTGAAAGTCAGAAATCGTAAGTTGATGTTAAAAGGCGCTGGAACACATACGGATGTCCGGTCAAACACTCTGTTACGTCGTAAACCTTCCTACCGACAACAATAAGGCCAGCACGATCGGTTGACTGCTGAGCAACATCCTGGAGCGTGAAGGTTTTGGACATGTTAATAAGATTTGAGAGAGATGGAATTTGTTTTCCAAGATCGGCTGGAGACAAGCTTGAGGAGTTGACAGCCTTAATCAAAGGGGGGGACTACAAGATAGATGATGGCCGCAAATACGGCAACGGCTTCGGCCGGCGCCTGAAGGAAGTAGACACGATTGTCATTGCTATCCATGATTAAAGAAACAGAATGGTCCGCTTTACTGATACCTATCGTCTTAGTACCTTTCTAGACACTCTGCTGTTTCGTTGGCGGATTGCTTAAGTTTTGGGAACACTGAGAGAAGGAATTGACACAAGTCATCTCGCACCGCCATTTGGGAACCAAGACGATGGACTTTTGCGCATGTGCCATGTGGTTCAGCTGGTGATGCCAAAGCCGTCAAAGCTTGCGTCACAGCTGTAATGCACCGCAAGGAAGTGAAATGAATTTATGGTGAGTCATGGATGTTACCCAGTGGTCTTTCATATTGGATGCTGCTTCACACTATTATCCTTGCCAGTTAACCAGCATGTCCCTCGAAGCCTCAAGAAGGAATGAGAGCCTCAACCTCGATCTCCACCTGCATGCCCTCTAGCCCAAGCTTGCCAATCTGGATACAAGTCCAAATAGGACGGTGATTGGGGAAAAGCTTATTAAAAAGTGCTGTCATAACATCGAAACTCGAATCCATGTCGAGATGATACGAGCGGATTGCATGAATGTCGTTGAAGGTCAGCCGAGAGTCGACGGCCTTGAGAGCCTTGAGGACATTGTCGAAAGCAATGGCGATCTGCTTCTCAAGGTCTGGTGTAATGACGCCGTTTTCGTCCCAACCGCCTTGGCCGGATGTGCGTACAATGTTGCCCAGCTTCACGGCTTGAGAGTAATGGTACTGCTCCGCATTTGATTCGGTGCCGGGATAGTTGAAGAACTGTGCCGATGCCATTATTCAGGGTTCAGAAGTTTGTTGCAGAGCTGAAAGAACTTGATTCGTCATGGGCTTTCGTAAGTGACTTGGTTTGCGGACCGTGGCAAGTGATGGAGACTACCTGAAGTCATATCTACTGCGCCTACTTATCTACGCGTCTGGTGCCAAGCTCTCGGTAACCGCGTCGACCGATGTCAGCCTACCACGTGTGGAAGCACGACCAACTGACGCGGGGTTGACAGGGTCCATCACGTCGTGGGCAGCAGTGTGGCCGATCTTGTTACTAACCTGGTGGCGTCATTTGAATACTCCCCACCCGGGCCGCTTCCTTGGCTCGCATCTGAACGTGAGGGGATAGCAAACTGGGCGTCGATCTCGACTGTTGTCAGTTCGTCACTGTGTCCAGGTCCAAGGAGTGGTCCATGTTGTTACTGTACCGGGAACAGCGCCATAATGCGGGGTGTTTGAGGGTGAGCATTGAACCGATATGCCCGCCTCCGGGGAAGCATGCACACAAGTGGGTTGCCAAGATCGGAGCCGCATGCAGCTCAACCTTGCAAATAGATAGACTAAGACGATCGGCGTGACATTTTTGATGTGGAGCTTCGGATGGATATCTTATAACCGGATTGGGAGAGCCTTCCCGTTGATAACAACCTCCTTTCGTTGAAAGATACGGCCAACTGGTCATGATACTGGAAGTCGTCGCCTCCCAGGCACTGCCTTCATACAGAACATGACTATTGGCGCTTGATATTTGATGGGTCTTTTGATACCGTTGGATGATGAAGTTTCAAGTTTACGTCAAATTTCCTGATAGTGATGGTCCAACATTGATAGCCCCTCTTCCTCGGCTGTGGCCGCCGTCTTGAGGGAAAGCTGCCCGTACTTGTGACCGTGCCGTATCCAGAGGCTTGCGGAGTACATCGAGCCTTTTTCCATCGACAAGATCTACGATTCATGCAACCGAGAACATAACCTGATATGTCTAAACTTTGCACTCCCAGCAACAGCGTTGAAACCCAAAGTTCCAAAGCGACATATCGCAGGTCTTGCGACTATTACAGACGTCAGGAGTGAAGAAGTGGTCTCGGCTGTTGAAGCAACTGGCCAATAGGAAATTGGAATGAAAGATGAAACACATGCTAGTATGGTGACACAAGCCTACGGTACTACTACCTCTTGAGACAGAAAGTTCGTTCAAGAAGGTTCTATATGCTATTGAATAAGAATTTACTCCAGGCTGCAGTGGTCAATGAGCCTTAGCTCCGTGCTTCTCGACTAGCTTCCAGTATGGTGATGCCGCATTTCTCCTTAACGGCTTGCCAATGAAGATCATAACTACACACAAGGCCCACAGAGCCACACCAAGTGCAGCCGTCAAAATGAATGCGTTTCTAAGGCCAATGTTTTCAATCATTGGTACGACAGCGTAGCTAAAAGCGAAGCCTGATGTACATTAGCTTGTTTAGCGGCTGTCGAAAGCGTGAGAGACTTACCCATCGTATTCCGAATCATAATAACAGATACGAATCCTTCTCCAGCAACTTCCTTGAAGCTATCCAGAACGTATGTGAAGGCCAGACTGGTGCCTAAAGGTAGCGTGACTGAGATGATTCCCAGCCCAAAGGCGATGCCAACCCAGTGAATGCCCAACGATGCTCCGACTCCGTAAAGAATGCATCCGATGGGATGGGCAAGGAGTGCCACGATGCCCAGCCAAAGCCGATGCTCCGGCTCCATCACGCCGCCATGTCTGCGCGCCATAATTACTGACAACGCATCGCTTGCCCAGCCAGACATGGCACAGCCAATGGAGACTCCAATGACAGCAGCCAAGTAGAAAAGACCGATAACGTTCGAACCGAAGTTGTAAGGAGCATTGCCGAGTATGAGGGCGAGGGATCCACCGACAACGTTGTACCATGATAGGATGCCGCCGACTAGGAGGCCCGCGAAAAGGACAGTCGGAAACCGCAGCAGATGAAAAGGCAGAAGAGTTCGTTTGAAGTCGCTTGGCTTGCGAAAGTCTCGGTATCCCCATAGCTTCAATTTCGACCAGAACGGCTTGTCGGTCATAGAGCTGTATGCCTGTGGCTCGTTGATTTCGATGCTAGAGTTGATCGTCGCAACTCCGGTGTCATCAAGCTGGGGCTTTTTGGTCTCGTTCAGATCCCGATCACTGAAAACTCCAGCCTCTATGTCTAAAGCATCAGCCTTGACCCCCGCCGTGCCAATGATCTCCGGGTGGGCACTCGTTCGGTAGAACATTGTCTCCTCGAAGAAGAGAAATGTTGATACACTGAGGGCACCGCCCAAGATGGACAGGATGTATTGAATCCATCGCCACCCCAGGGCTTCAGCCACGAATCCTGAAGCAACTGGACAAAGAAATGCGCCGCACCAGAGCGCCCAGCTGTAGATTCCCATGTAGAACCCCCTTTGGTGAACGAAGAAGAGGTCATCAATGATGACCTCAATAAGGGTCTCCATGGGGGAGGAGACAACACCGAGAATGATTCTGTTGATATAGAACTCGGCGCTCGACTTGGTGTATGCGGACCAAAGGGTCACAAAGGTCGTCAAGACAATGGAGAAAACGAGACTGGGTCGTCGGCCGTAGACCAAAGCGAAGTTCTGGGTGATGAGTGTTCCCCGTCCAAGGAAGAGGTACATCAGGCCATTGCCAGTACTCAGATTGGCGACTGATATGCCTGTGTCGGCTTGTATTTGTAGATAGGCGGGCGAAAGACCAGAAACAATGGCTGCAATGAAGAAACACCAAATCATCACCCAAAAAATGTTGAATGTCTTGCGCTTCTGAGTCCATGCGAGCGGATCGTTGGGGTCATTGGTCGGCTGCGGAACAAGCACGATATTGGGTTGGCCAGTTCCATGCTTCACGTCAAGAACACCCTTCGTGTCAACGAGCTGAACCGTTCCTGGAACATCGAAGGAAGATGTTGGCTGTGTCATGACCGCTACTGAGATGTAAAATGAACGAAAGAAAGTTTGTGACTTCTCGGCCTGATTCAGCGCGGTTGTGCGCAGCGAGCAGACGATATATCATAAGAATCTCCGAGGACCATGGCTAGTTCAATACCGCCCAATGAGGGGTCGTTGGATGCAGGATTCCTGCATGCCATTTTCTGGATTGCATACTGGGTTCTGTGCCTTTATCAAAAGGTCTCATCCATGCGTACGCTAGGCCGATCGGGGGAAACAGATGGGCCAGCACCACCTGGTCAGTCGCCCCAGCATGAATCGCACAAGACGACTGCCAAAGTCACTGCCCAGGAACCGTAATCTTTAGGGGTTACTATCTGGAGCCAAGGATGGCCACGTATAGAGGCTACCAATATAGTCTTTCTAGGGTAGAAAGCGCAGGAACGGCACTCTTCCCCGCCTGAGCCCCGTTGTCACCAACGTACCGTTCTGACAAGTTCTCGTTCGACAATGCCCGCTACGTCCAGCTAACTAGTGACTACCGGCATTCTGTCCGAGATAGTTAACTTCGTCGCCCGAGATGTGCATGGAATGCGCAGCATGAAGCTAGCGTTATCAAGCTACCGAAGTAAGCTGCAGTAGCCTTCACCGCGGTGCCCGATAACCAAGTTTGCGATGAGAGAATTGCGACCACACGTGAACCTTATTTGCTTCTAGACGGAAAGTTTCTCGGCTGAATTTTGACAATTATGATCTTAACGGAATCGCCCTAAACCTTGTTTCATCTCACAAAGCTTCAATCCTGAGGCCTAGAACCCGCCGACCACCTCCGGGTCTGAATTATTGGGTCCACATCGGCTCGGATTCGGCGGTCCATTTGTGACCCCACGACGTCCGTGATGATGGGTCTATCCCGTGGACGCCCCGGTAGTCCCCCGGAGTACGGAACACACTATAACCACCATAAGAAATCACTGAGATCGACCCATTTGATTGCCCTGTCAGCTTCAGATCATTAGAAGCTGAAACAATGGCTTCATATTCTATGTCAGATGTTTCAAAGGCACTAGAACAAGTGGGTAAGTAATTACCAGCAATAGACTTTACAGTCTTGTTAAGCAAGATAAAAGCTTTACTTATTGATGTCCCAAATCGTATCATACCATTTCGCTCAATCCCATACATGAACATTATACCTGCGCTGTGTCACGGGCTAGAGCCCGGCCGAGATCTCCGGCTTTGCCGGAGCAGTTACCGAGATCCGGCTCCGCCGGATCCACTATTCTGCCGTAGCACACCGCCTAGCCACGGTATGCTTCACCGCTGCTAGGCGCCTATCCCTGTAAAGTCTCTTCTCCCTTCTTCAGCTTAGAATAGTCAATCGACGGCACCTCTACGTTGAACAAGCCTAGGGGCCAGCCCCTTACACTGTGTACCGTAAAGACCAGAAAGAAGCGATAAATCAGCTACTCTGCTTCAACCTGTGTGCGCCTGACTGTAGGCAATGGCTCGGCGTAAACACCCATCTTCTTCCGCTTGTCTCTGCGACTTGACACACAACACCAAACACAGCATCCACACAGCATGACTCCTATAACCGATGGAATGACTGTAACCAGAACCAAAAACTCAGTAAGGCCACGATATCCCTCCAGTCGGTATGCTGTGGTTGTCGTAGCAATCGCTTCGCCAGGCACCCAAGTCTCCAACATCGTTGACAGGCTCGGTGGCGGCGGAGACAGTGTCGAGGTGTCAGACTCTTGCCATGTGATGTGCCATGCAGGATGAAGATCATATCCTTCGGTGTATACCGTGGTTGATCCATTTGCATATGTAGCTGTGCGATTTCCGTATGTGTCATAGTAGCCGTGGAAGTATCCAAGGCATACCGGATACATGGTCTCGATCGGTAGAGCCTCTGAGGTGGTAGTAATGAGTCGGTAATTGCTGAACATAGTCAGCAACTTCAGGCGACCCACGAGGATGCCAACATGGTGGTAGGGCGGACCTCAGACAGCAATATGCTGTGGACAGCGTTGTTGAAGATGTGGTTTTTGTAGCTAGGATATGTGCTACCCAACCACTTGGACACACTGCAGGACTGAAATTCAATTGCGTGCGTTCATCATTTTGCCTCCACTGAAGTGGCTGGCATGCTGAGATGCGAGGATTGACCAAATTTGACACTGCTATCTCAGCGGTCCTTTTTGTCGTCCCGTCTGTGTGAATCCACGATGCAGCCTCTCGAATTGTAGCGCAATCCCATGGATATCTGAAAGGGGTGGTGAGGGCATCCTTTCTAACTTCTGTGGTTGATGATAAGGCGACAGTTGACGTGGGTGCGAGTGCCATGGCTGTGGAAAGTCGAGTGCTGGCAGGTTTTCAATGTTGGAACAATCTTCACCATTCAGATGATGCAGTAGAAAGTGATACCGCAACAATGCCCTTAAATACCGCCCCTGGAGCATTTTGACAATAGCTTCGTATTCCAGGCATACAAAGCAAGCCTTAGCGCCAACCGAAGTCCCCGTAACAAGACAATTGCCCATTGCGAGTCGCTGAAAGTTCTCGCTTACGAGAAACGACACCTTTAATTTCACTGAGACCTTCCTAAAAGAGTGTTAGTGAAATCGGTAGATGTCTAAACTTGGAACTGCTTTTACGCTGTGCCGCACCCGCCACAGTCGAGGTTGGCCTCAGCTAGTTTACGATGGTTCGTTGGATGTGGCCCCTGAACCCATCCTATTGGGTACAATTATCAGCTCATGCTCGGGGACGTGTTGGAATTCTGGGGGGCTTGCATGCCTGGGTATAAGCTTAAGTCAACCACCCATAAGGTATCCATCGAAGCCTTTGCCTGTCAATTGGCCATCGGTGCGAACAGAAAGAGCGACTTATGTTGCGCAGTGACCAATCCAAAAGCTCCACCGAAGCTCGAAAGGCTCTCCAGCTGCTGGCGGCTGTGCATCTTCCTTGAGGGAACGGTGCTTGGTTGGTTGTTGTGCTCCTGAGCTGTGCCCCATCCCCGCAGATATTTGGTGGCATCCGGCTACTACGTCTGACCAAGATCCCAACATCAATAGAGGAGGAACTCCAGACGAGAGCCACATTGCTTTGAATGCACTCTTTGCATGTCTTCAGGCGCCCAATCGGTGTCACAATTGATCATTCCTGGCCAGACACGTTGGCAAAATGCGTGCTCGGCAAGACGCCGACAACGATGCATGAGACCGGAAGGATGAGAGCTGGGACGAGGCGGTGAGAGAGGCTACCACACAGTATCGCTTTCGCCAGATCACAGATTTCGTCGAACGCGTTTTTGAGGAACGTGCAATAATATCCTTCCCGATATACGTCGGCGGATCACATGTCTCCTACCCAATTCGATTCGCGGGCTCTCCTCTTAGGATTCTGGTCCGCTTAACTCTCACAAACCGAACGAGATTTCGAGCAGAGAAGCTTTTCTTTGAAGCTACTACAACCGAGTATCTCTCGCGGCACTCACAATTACCTGTCCCAACGGTCTATATTATGGATTGGACCCTGACATAGGGGCGTTCGGGTAACAGGCTAGGCCTGTCACATGGGATGCTCTCGGCTATGTTCGGCACTGAGTAAGACATCAAGGGGTAGGATATCAAGGGATAGGACATCAAGGTCGAAGATAAAAGGACACGTAGATGCAGCTGAGATGAACAAGAAACCTTCCTTCCTCATCTGAGGACTCTCATTTGAGAAAGGAAGTACGAGTTGCAACATTGCTCCTACTAACTCTTTGCAGTTCGTCATCATTCAGGATTATGGCGCCAGAAGGAGTATGTGTCGCTTAATGGAGGCTCCACGACCAGATCAAAGCGATACGCCAGTTTTATCCCCTGATATCTCAGAAGAAAGACTCAAAATGTTTTATCTGGGTATGGCGCGCTGTGTGCTCCAGATTGCACAGCCGACATTTCCTCTCATTGGATCTCTTGTCGGCACGACGCCTGGATCATGTGCTGTGTTGGGGCGGCCCATCACCATTAATATGTGTGTGTGTGTGTGTGTGTATTATTTTACGACGGTGCGTCCCTCTTGCTTAGGGCAAAGGGCGTCCAGCAGTCATGTATCTAGGTCTACACCATCAATATGGATAGTATGGTGCAGCTCTCCAACATTCCCGAATCAGTGCTGCCCTCTTCAGGTTCCACATATAGATCAACTGATGACTGGTATATGGCTCTGGCTGAGATGCACATCGCCAGCGCCCACCACAATTCAAGTAAATCAATCAAGTTCAATCAATCAATCAATCAATCACGAAGCCATCGCCAGTCAATCAATTCAATTATCAGGGTCAAACTTGATTGTTTTACTTGATAACCTAACCCCTGTCATAACCCGGAATAAATGAAAATTCCACTGCCGAATATCCCTGCCTATCCACATCTAATGGGACTCTGGGCAGGGTATGAATAACTCCTATCGAGCAGCAGTTAGACAGGCAGGGGTCATTGTGTGTATATTGATGAGTATGATGAATGAATGGCTATGGGAAGAAACCCGATATCTA
>JABGMY010003197.1:11884-43775 GCA_014705525.1 Colletotrichum sp. HC292
ATTTGGCCTGTGGTGTGGTGTTGGAGAACGAAAAAGACTGGGTCCGGGAAGCATATTGGACGATGGTGTCGAGCACGCCATTCTTGGCGCAAATGAGACCAACACTGCAGGATCCCTCCCTCCAGAAATCGGGGAAAGGATCGCACCCGCGCCAAACAAACACAGAGGAAAAATACCTACTCGAGTCTCTTCGACTCTCTTCGGGGAGATTCCCTCTTTCTGGGTAGGGCCCCCTTGGCATTTCCGTCAAGACCCGGGTGCCAGGGATCGCCAATGGTTGCAGAGGTTTTTGACATTGACTGTCAATTTGGTGTTTGCTTGGCACACGATCTCGCCATCACTCCCTCAGCAACACCAGCTCTCCCAAAGCCCCCAAAAGTCTCTGCGCCCGCGCCCAGACGCAATGATCTCGCCGTTTGTGAAGGGGGCGTCGATGCTTGAGTTGCGGCCTGTTGAGCTTGGTGTTGCTTGTTCAGTCTCGGCATCGCGGGAGGAACTCAGCCAAGCCTTGCCTTAGACTTTGAGGCGAAAGTTTCTGTCCGAGGTGCCATCCGATGACGGGCTCTTGATATTCTTGGTGTTTCTTGGTTTCTCTCCACAAGGAGGAAATCCTCACGCGATGTGAGAGGGGGAAGCGGAGGCGAAAAAATGGGCTGAACGCCGAAGACTGGAGGCGAGAGTCGCAGTTTGGTCCAGGACGGACTTGTCTCGGATGTCATTTTGGTGACGAGTCACTGCAACTATTTTCTGCGACAAGGTTTCTTGGGTAATTGTCAAACGAGAAACGGAGGGGGCACGCAGCTCATCCGCGGTGCTATTACGCGAAGGAATCGAGGCATCATTCTGCAGAGCGTGGGATGTGTGTCAGTCCCACGACATTAGCACGTCCCAGCTGAACGGAAGAGACCTCTTGTTAGACATGCATGCCGCCATGCAAGAGTCTCGCCTCAAGGTAGCACTCAGTGCTGGGATCAAGTGTGGCATTGGGACCATGGTACGTGCTGGATCTTCGCCCTCCAGTGTACACGGGGCACGGTAAGGCAGTGATCCTGTGGTGGGAGATCGATGTTCGAGCCCAACCTTTGCGTACGGCTGACCCGTTAGTAGCTCTGTCGCGCCCGCTAAGAGCAGCTAGGTGCAACAAAAGTGAAAGCAGCTCGAGACTGGGCATCGTCAATTATGACGGAAGTGGTCCAGAACGCAATAGATCGCCCTGATTCCTCATCGCAAGGTCATTCAAGCAAGAGGGTGGCAGACTCGTCTGTCAGCCAAAGGCAAATGAGAAGGATATCGACTTTCTTCCATCACCACTCACTCGGGTGGCAATGTTCCGGCGAAGCGGATTCCTCCCAGGCCGCCCTTGCATGTCCCGTCTCGATGCAGGGCTTCGGCCGGGACCTCATGTTACTGCTGACACCGACAAGGGTATGGCGAGAACCATAATGCAGGAGGGGGTTAGCGAAGCCTGGAGGAGGCCTCGTAGAAGCAGGCCTTCACGATCGACTTTGAATCCTGGAATTGCACGTGACTGTGTGAGTCTTGTCATGGGATAAATAGTGAAAACATTTTGCTTTCTATCCAGACTGGAAGATGGATGCGCTGGCTGAGATGACCTGAGTCCGAGAGTCTTGTTGTGCATTTCGTAGTGATTACAGAGTCTGAGACCATGATAGCGTCTACGATGAGGCGTGTCTATCTTTCAGTTGCAACTTGCAAGCAAGTTCACCATTGTCGAAAGGCTTTGCTATCAGATTCCACCTCCTTGAGCATCCTTTCGATCATGATGGACTTCGTGTGACAGAGATTGGTGCGCTGAAGACTTTCCGTGGTGCATGGAAAATTAAGGGAACAATATTTCCCCGAGTTCGTCATCGACTGGCGAGATGTCGTGATCATATATTTCACCGCCGAACACAGAAGGATTGATATGTTGAAACCAATTTATTGTTATTGTCAGAAACCAACTGCAGGTTTGTGTATTGGAACAGCCTAGACAAACAGTACTTTCCCCGTAGACCTCCCGTTCTGTCCTCGCGCGAGGAGAATAACCATCGACTTGGCTGGGTCTGGAACCCCTTTTTCCTCAGGTCGACCCTGCCATGCGCTGCGTACATTGAGGTTCGCCTCCCAGTCTCCCTTCGTAACATCTACCTCTTCAAAGTCGTCGCCGTCAATGGAGATCCCCAGCCAATGTACCGCTTCTTTCTGGACACTGCCTGAGATGTGTATTCTCTTACCATCCTTCACATCGATCACAGCGGTGTGACTCACAGTCAACTCAGGCGGCACCGTGCCCATCTCCGTGTCTCCCTCCAGAGATGGGATAGCATCCGTTGCCAGCTCAGGGGTCCTTGGAGGCGCTTGTCGAAGTCGACCGGCTGTCTCAAAAGCATAGGCATACCGGAACAGATTGCTATCATCGTACGCTTTGGACGCAAAGGTGAGGTTGACCGGCATACCCGTATCAGACATCAATCCCATGGGTGCGCTGACCGTTGGGATTCCCAGCTGACGAATAGCACAGTTACCATTCGAGTATAGAACACCATTGCGCCATGCATCCACCGCAGAAGCCTTGTTGATGTCCGCATCCGCCTTCCCAACGTCGCCATTACACGGCCAGACGACTGTATCGAGACCGCGCGCGTCGAGCCAATCCTCAAAATCCGCTTTACGCCTGGCCTCGAGACCCTGAAGGGCAGTTGCGAGGCCGGGTATATCATAGGTGCCGACGCGACCACTGGTTACATGGGCAACAACGTCGGTATGCCGGACGAGTGGGTCATCGGACGCGTACTTGTCGGGGATCGACCCCGGCGGGCGAGGAAATATGGTCTCTGAGTCTACTTGTGCAAGACTGACGGCGACGTTCTTATCCCCATTGTCGGCAAGAAAGTCGTCCCAGGCATAGGCCATCAGTTGACACATGTCGATCTCGTTGTGGTGAGGAGGCGCAGTCCCTTCAACGGCGCCATCATGAGTGCTTTCCGACCCTTGATTCTCAAACTTCGTCACAACAGGGAAGTCGACTTCTTCAACAGTGGCTCCAAGCTCTTCGAGAATCTTCCTGGCGTTGCGCCAAAGGTCAACGACGGACTGCCGGGTATGAACCTTCCGAGCGGTTGGGTCTGAGTCGAGTCCGCCAATGTACATCTTTGGAACGCCAACTCTTTTGCCTTTCAGGGCCTTGTCGTCGGAGAGCTCCTGGTACGACTTGGGCCGGATACTGTCGACATCTGGGAGCTGTACATAGGGCTGCTCCCTCCAAAAGTCGCAGGACTTCTTGTCATCCTTGGCAACGATGACGTCCAGCAGAGAGAACATGTCCTCGACCGTCCGTGTATGAGGCACGACAGTGTCGCAGGTAGGAAACAGCGGCCAGTTTCCCCGAATGGATATGAGACCCCTTGACGGGGTGTAGGCCACCAGACCATTGTTCGAAGCAGGGGAACGACCTGACGAGATGGTCTCCTCTCCCATTCCAAAGACACCAAAGCTTGCCGCAGTCGCTGTCGCAGACCCGTTGGAAGACCCCGAGGCAAACGCAGCGGTCAGATACTCGGCATTATAGGGCGACTCGGCACGACCGTAGACGCCGCGCTGCATGCCTCCTGAGGCCATGGGCGGCATGTTCGTGCGACCCAAGATCACCGCGCCGGCATCCTTGAGTCTTTTCACCGTGAACGCATCCTCGCTTGCAACCAGGTCTCTGAAGGCAGGTGAGCCAGCAGCCACAGTCATGCCTTGCTCCTTGTATGAGTCCTTGATAGTGCATGGGATGCCGTCCAGAGGGCCGTTGATTTGTCCTGTAGCACGGCGCTGGTCGGAGGCCTGGGCAACATCAAGGACGTTTTCGTTGATGAGGGGGATAGCATTGAGAAGTGTGGACCTGCGGTCGTATTTTGCGATACGGAGGAGGTGCTTGGCCGTCAGCTCGACACTGTTGATGCGGCCTTGGGACAGGGCTGATTCAAGGTCGGCTATCGTGGCTTCCACGATGGAAAGTTTCCGTTGGTGACGAGGTTAGCGGACGTCGTCGGGGACCACGCAACATGATGCCACGTTTCGATCAACTCACTTGAGGGGTGCTAATGGAACCCATGGTTTCTTGATGTCGGCTTTTGAGATCGACGCTGCAGTGCTTGAAATGCGTACGTGCGCGTTGAGACTTTGACTGCCTGCTCAAGATGGGCTTCGGGCTGGTATTTATGCTTCACGAATGATTCAAGCATTCAATGTTTCCTACTGATGAACATCAATCTTCCTCTTTTCAAGTGTCCAGCTTGAAGACCCGAGATGGTAGAAATTATCAACTATTGATTTAAATCAATCTTCCTTGCAGCCTCTAATGATCTTATTAGCAGCTGTACAATGTTGTGCTAGAGGCTTATGCCTCTAATTTAGCAGCTGCTAATTGATATTGTGATTCTCAATTAGTTAGTATGTCCCACGTCCCGTGCGGCAGATAAGATAGCAATAGCAACTTTAGATTTGAGAAACTTCGAGCGAAGCCCAACGCTGGCTGCAAGCAAACAGGGGTTCAAGGTATATCATCAAAGGGAGATCCTCTGCCTCGTCTGCCAAACAAGGCCCATGTTTCCATCCATATTCTTTCGCCGCTCTATCCTCCATCAGTCGACACAATGCCAAATGCTATCGATTACGAGGATGTGCCAGGAACGGTTCGTCTTGTCGGCGTAGCCGGGAATGCCTCCTCCGAACTACACGATGCATCCCACAACGACATCGTCCTCGTACCCCGTCCAAGCTCCGATCCAGCCGACCCACTGAACTGGACGCATCGCCGCAAACTCCTCGCCGTCAGCATGGCATATCTCTACGTTCTCGGTACCGGCATCGCAACTTCGCTCCAGTATTCTGTCCTCGCCGACATTACCAAAGACACTGGCATCTCCACCGCCAACTTAGTTCAAGGGACCGGTGTGATGTTTTTGTTCTTTGGATGGGCATGCTTGATATGGCAACCCATCAGCCTCACCTACGGGCGCCGTGGCGTGTACCTCGTCACAATGCTCCTCACCGTTCCCATGATGGAGTGGACTGCTTATTCAACGTACGCCGGGGAATGGTTTGCACATCGCGTCTTAATCGGCATTATCGTCTCGCCGATTGAGTCGTTGTGTGAGGTCACGGTGTTTGACCTCTTCTTCGCCCACAACCGAGGGACATACATGGGTCTCTACGTTTTCATCTTGTTCGGGTCCAACTTCCTTGCCCCGCTCGTCGCGGGATGGTTCAACGACGCATACGGCTGGCGATGGACGATGCATTTTGGAAGCATCATTTGCGCGGTCTGCTTCGTTATCATGTTTTTCTTCATGGAGGAGACGATCTACTTCCGGGACCATGTCATTAACGGCCAGGAAACGGGCAGCCATGGTCCAGGCAGTGACGGCTCAACGGACTTCAAACTTGATGCAAGCGCAGAGAAGGTGACCAAAGAACCAGCCGCGTCGTCTCAAACCTCTGCAACACAGTCGCTTTCTTCACCACAAGACATCAACTCGGGATGGGGCAAGTATACACTCTTCAAGGCCCTCCCTGAACGTCCTAGCAATATCGACATGCTACGCATGGCCTATCGACCTATCATCATGATCTTTCGATTTCCTACCGTTGCATGGGCTGGCTTTCTGTATGGAATCAATTTGGCCTGGTACAACGTTCTGAACGGGACCGCCAGTCCAGTTCTTACGGGTAGCCCCTACAACTGGTCAGCGGCGCTAGTAGGTTGTGTCTATGCAGGGCCTATCATCGGCGCGGCTGTCGCTTCGCTCTGGTCTGGAAACGCAGCGGACTGGATCGCTCTTCGGCTTGCCCGGCGCAATAACGGCATCCGTGAGCCTGAGCATCGCCTATGGGTCTTGGCCCTGTCCGGCATCACATCTGCAGCTGGCCTCATCACTTGGGGTGTTGGCGCCTACCACAACGTTCATTGGATCGGGTTGATATTCGGTCTCGGCATGCTGACATTTGGGGTTGTGACGGGCGGTTCGATCGCAGTGAGCTACAATGTTGACTGCTTCAAAGAGATTGCTGGGGAGACTACTGTTTCTATCATGCTGATCAGGAACACCATCGGGTTCGCCTTCAGCTACGCCATAACGCCTTGGTGGACTACGCAAGGCCTGCAGGATTGCTTCATCACCGCGGCCATGGTCTCTATTGCCTGCACTTTCACGTTTGTGATCATGATTATCTACGGGAAACGCCTTCGCCGCTGGTCCATCCCTGCTTATCGGAAGTACATGGAAACAACAGTGTCTTCACACGAGTGAGGTAGAAGATGCAAAGAATTCGGGGTATGTGCGGTATTCGGTTCGGAGAAATTTCATTCGGATATTTCCAGAGTTGCAAGTTGGAAATGAAGATTCGGCAAGAATGCTAAGTAGGATATTGTTTCTAAATCCTTATCATAGAGTCCGGAGTAATGATAAACGCATGCCATCTGCGGTCATATTCAATAGATCAGGAAGTGGCCTCTGCCAGCTCCAGAAGCCTTTCGGCGGCCTCAGCTGCAGAGGGAATGTCATGTTCCAAGTTCTTAACCAAGTCGCTCAAGAATGTTATCAATCGTTTCGCTTCAGTGCGATACATCCCATTATCGTAGCGGGAGGCATTACGGAGCATATGGCCCACCCCGAGAAGCTGATGTACAATCTGGATGCTTGCAACTTTGAACATGATGAGCGGGGCTTTGATCACTTCTTCTAGAAAGCTGTTGGCCAGGGCCATGACTTCTTGAGCAGGTGCTTGGCAGTAGAGAAGGGCCATGATATTGACAAGCGTCTCCGTGCAAGTGATCTGGACTGACATGTACTTGCAGCGGTTGCTCTGAAATTCCCCATCTGCTTCAGTCAAGCCCAGGAGTATGCGAGACTTATTGGCCTTGAGCTGGGCCAGACTGTTGAGCAGGGTTGTCGGGGCGGGCTTATCGTAGAGGACGGCTAACACTGCCTTCCGGTTCTTACAGCCGTGCAGGCTGAAGATTGCATACTCCAACAACCGAAATAGGTCTGTAATGTAGTCCCAACCGCCAGTCCAGGCTTGTGTTTCCGGGTCCATAGCCGGCGTGATGCGAGGATAGAGGACGGATACTTGCGATTCCGACATCCTCACGACGTGTCCGAGGACACATGCCGAATGGACCTCGAGGCGGTAGGCACACCAAAAGAGACGTCGGCGATCATCAACCTCGAATGTAGTGATGTCATCGGGCCAGCGACTCTCATCGTGAAAGCCATGCTGTGCAACTGAGGCATGATAGAGGCCCAGATACCGGTGGAGATCGCTGTGGTTGCCATGGCGGAGAGAATAGACAGCCAAAAGGCCGAATGACCGCAGATAGTCCAGGTTTTGCGATTGGGGGATATGAGCTGGTATGTTGGACACAGCCTCTGTGAAGTAGAGTTCGCTGTCGGGGATTGAGATGCCTTGGAGCAATGTGTCATCGAAGACTGCGTTCATAGCCGCCATTTGGGAACTGACGGCACACAGCGACATGAGCAGTGCGTACGATGGCCCATCGTTGTCGCTGATGCCGTTTTCCCAGCGTACCTCAAGATCCTTTTCGGAGAGGAACGGAAAGCTACCATGATTAGCATTTGCAAAATGACCTACGGACTATCAGATAAAACTTACTAGCATTGATACATCGTATCGCGGTAGATTCGTATTAAGCGGCGAATGGCATAGAATGATTTGAATCCGCCAATGGGTCCTTCCCCACCGTGGTCCTGCACCGCAGGAGGCTTTGCGATGGCCGGCTTTCGTCCCCTTTTTCGGATAGGCCGGCTCATTGTGCATTCGATCTCGTAGTCATTACAGTTGAGGCAGCTCTCCCTTGCCTGTTTTCCCTGGCCGAATGTTGCCAGTCCCGGACGGCATCTGAGGCCTCTCGAGTGGCAGAAATCGCAGGCTTGCGAAGCCCGCTGTCTCTTCTGAGTCTGGGACATTAGGAGCAGCACAATGCAAGATAAATATCACAATCAGGAATGATCCAGTGTTTTGGAAGCAAGATGAAGATATTATCAACTGGAAAGGGTGAATCACCAGTGGTTTCGAGTGTTCGTGAGAGTCTTCTCAAGCTCTTTAGCCGCTGATAATTGCGATAACAGCAGTCGATAAGAACTGCCGATAGGCAAGGAAGCTCTTATCGCATTCACCAGCGGCTAAATTGGTTCTTGAAGAGCTGATAAGAGATATCGTCTCCATTGAAGAGGACCGTGCGCCTTAAACTCTGATTTTCTTCGTAAAACCGGTGACCGTGGGCCGAGACGGCACCGCGGTACGTGCCCGGCAGAGTGATGTTTTGTATGCTTCGTAGACATGCTACGCAAGCTTTGAATCTAAAGAACATGCATTTTTCTGTTCTAGAGCGACTACTTTTTCGGGTGTGCTCGCGTCGCCTTGGGTTGTCGTTGTCGTCGCTGATATGTCATCGTTCACTATCGTTGTTTCGACCTTTGTTTTCGTCATAGTTGTTCTAGTCTCTCTCTAGTTACTATAATTTGAGCGTCCTCAATTAAAGTAAGGTATACAAGCTATGGATGTCAAGTACGTGAGAAATACAGTCATGCAGACATGGGAAAATAAGTCCGTCTTTAAATCTACTTGTATGCTTCGCTAATATCTTTGAAAATAGTTCAAGATAATAGGACGAAACATAATTGGACACTCGCGTTGAAACCCTCTGTGAAGACCTTGGGTAAGACGTGTTTATGTTGGTATGATTGGGATCTCAAGATGGTGCATTGACTTTGATGCTCTAAGAGGCTCTATCCCGTCTTCGAATCGACCGGCCTGCTACTCTTCCAAGCAAGTGCCAACATTGACCCAGGACTTTGAAAGTCTCAAGTGGCTCGCGACATGATATGGCTGACAATCAGATCCTGCACCGATTGGAATAGCCCATATGACAGATGCGCTCGCAAGCTGGCAATCGCAGTCTGGGTTAGGGGCACACACAAGATCGTCCTTCGTGAGCGTTGTTAGTTCTTGGCCAAATGGTGTGATCATGGAATGCTCACCTCCAAACAGATATCTCGGACCTTGCCACTACGGTCAAGAATATCATCATAGTTGGGAAAAGTCCTGTTTGCCTGCATTGCTTGAGCAGCGAACATGCCGAATTGGGTTCGATTATCGGGGTGTCCTTGACTGTCGACGTTGGAGGCCCGCCCAGGTGTGCGATAGGGATTCCCAACCAGAAAAACAGCGTTGATAGCTTTTGTTGTCTCGTTGTCGAGTTTTCCGAGGGCTTCTAGAACCACTGTTGCTCCTTGGGAATATCCCAGGAGGGAGTACCTTTGGTTGGGGCAGTCTCGTAGGCCACGGTGAATAATATCGATTGTGTCCTGCACACCGACGGAGACGTTCTGATCGAAGCTGGCCGGATAGATGATGGACTGAGTAGTGATCTCGGGGTTGTTTGTGATTATACGTTCTATGGCAATTTGAAATGACAAAGAGACACCTTGAGGCTCGCCAGACCCTCGGGCATCGAGAATCACTTTGATTATGCCGTCAGAATCTATGGGAGCTTGATATGATTCCATCACTCATTATAAGGAGAACAAGTTTGAACCGGTTGGGCACTGGTGATATTGACGCGGCGTATAGCGAGAAAGCTTGGATCGCCGCAGCGACAGAGGTCCTGGGCGCGAGCCAGACTAGTGATGCTCAAGACGGCAGCGGCGATGGAAGTAAACAAACTCCATGAAGAAGGCATTCTGACGTTGTCTGGAGGTATAGAAATAATTTCTCGAGAAAGTTTCTGCGGTCAAAGTAAATGTCACGGGCTAGAGCCCGGATTGATATCTCCGGCTTCGCCGGAGCAGTTACCGAGATCCGGCTCCGTTGGACCCACTGTTCTGCCGCAGTACGCCGCCTAACCCGGCCTGCTTCACCGCTGTTAGGTGCCTACCCTTGTAAAGTCCTTTCTTCCTTCTTCAGCTTAGAATAGTCAATCGACGGCACCTCTACGTTGAACAAGCCTAGGGGCCAGCCCCTTACAGTAAAAGCTCTTTTCCCCCTCGTGCAATTTTAAATACTTTACACTGCCACATCTTTACGGTGTACGGCTGGGCATCTCCAAATCTAGGGGTTGAAATTGAGATAGCCGGCGGGATACGCGTATACAGAGATATCTGGGGCTGTACGAGGAAAAAGTCCAAAGGTAAACTTGCACTAATGTTGAAGGGTCGGCTACTCTGTCCTTGGGTTACCCGCCTTTTCTTTGATATTGACATTCATTTTGGGAATAGAATCCCGAGAAATTCTCGCCTTACTGGATTGGATGCGCACAGTGTGATACGGCGTGTGATATATGAAATGCGTATGATTGAAAATTTTATATTTGATATTGTACTTACTTGCGGGTGATGTTTCATTATTTCTCCGCCCTGGCCGGTGCCCCTGCTGCCCCGAAGAAGTCTGCAAATATCCCGGATACAGCTTGCTGGGAATGGTCTGTCCCATGCGAAGGTCTATGACATCAGTGACTTAGATTCAACACACATCTTATTCCGCATCAATTTGAAGGCCAATCCCATCATCGCGAAATCCGGGGGCCTTGAGACGAAACTACAGTCGATAACATCAAGCTGCCTCGGCACGATCCGAAAGTATCTTCAGCGGCACTTGTTGGATGCAACATCAAATGCCAAGTGCCTCAAGTTATATGTGCAGGTTGCAAACCTTTTCCTGCAGGCTCAAAGAAACTTATCGATGCATACCAAATTTCAGAGGCACCTGCCCAAATAGATGGCTGCGAATACGTCCAGTAAAAGTCTGGATGCCGATCGCAGAGGCCGACTATGGCGGGCCGTTCCGAGCCCCGTCTCCGTTCCGGCGCCGCGTCTCGGTCTCCGAGCCGCGAGACGGCTTGCCCTCGTGGCCCCACATCCCACTTTCCGCCCCTCCCCGACGCGATTTGCGTGCAGTCAGCATCGTACCACATTTTAGACGCATCACTTAGGACACTTTGCGACAGCCTGGCTCTTCAGCATCTTGCGATCGTCGACTTCACTGTAGCCACAGTCATTCGTTGAAACCAAGCAGAGGAAAACGCGACAATCATGGCGTCCACATCACGCCACCTTCGCATCGGTGTTGATGTCGGCGGAACGAACACAGACGGCGTCGTTTTGGACCCTTCCCGGGCCTTGGAGCCGGATAAGGGCATTGTCGCATGGCACAAGTCACCAACGACGACGAACCCAAGCGATGGCATCAACAATGCGATCGTGACAATGTTTGGATCTTCCAAGATCGAGCCGAGCGAGATCGCGAGCGTCACCATCGGCACGACTCACTTCGTAAATGCCCTCATTGAGAGGGATGAGACCAGATTGGCCCCTGTAGCCGTTATCAGGTTAACCAGCCAGTTTTCCAAGCACGACCCGCCTTGTCTCGACTGGCCTGAAGACCTCAGGGAGTTGATTCTGGGGCACTATGCTTTGTGCAAAGGTGGCCTGGAGGTTGACGGCGTTCTCATTTCTGATATCGATCCTGAAGAGATCAAGGCTCAATGTTCGATCATCGGTGAGAAGGGAATCAAGAACGTTGTCGTCAACGGCATCTTCAGCCCAATCGATACGACAGAGCGACAAGAGGAGAGGGCTGCCGAAATCATCCGTTCAGAACTGCCTGGCTGCACCGTTACATGTTCGAAAGACGTGGCCAATCTCGGATTCGAAGAGCGTGAGAATGCTGCTATACTCAACGCTACAGTACTGGACTTCGCTCGCAAGACGATCCGATCCTTTCAGGAACCCATCAAGAGACTGGGTCTACACTGCCCAGTCTTCATCTCCCAGAACGACGGAACCATTCTTCCACGGGAGATGGCGGCAAACCTCCCCATCCGCACTTTCTCCAGCGGACCAACAAACAGCATGCGCGGAGCTGCCTTCCTAGTGCAGGATCAGCTTGACGAAGCTGTCATGGTGGTTGATATCGGTGGCACAACTACCGATGTTGGTCTCTTGCAGGCAAACGGGTTCCCAAGGCAACAGGCAGCTTTCAGCGAGTTCACGGGCGTTCGCCTGAACTTCTCATGCCCAGATGTCAAGAGCATAGGCCTGGGAGGTGGTTCCGTTGTTCGTAAGGGTCGGGAGAAATTGACAGTTGGCCCAGACAGTGTTGGTTACAAGATCAAGACAGAAGCCCTCGTCTTTGGTGGTTCTACTCTCACAGCGACGGATTGCACCGTGTTGGCCAACGAAGTGGAGCCAACAGCTCTGTCTATCGGAGATGCGAGCTTGGCCAAGGGTGCGCCCGAGGCCGAGGAGCTGTCTCAATTCACTAAGATCGTCCAAAGCAAGATCGAGAAGGTTATCGACACGATGAAGACGTCGCCCAACGACATTCCGGTTCTTCTTGTGGGTGGCGGCGCTGTCATCGCGCCGAATGAGCTTCGCGGGGCTAGCAAAGTCCTCAAGCCCGAGTGGGCTGGAGT
Source organism: Colletotrichum sp. HC292 (assembly GCA_014705525.1). NCBI lineage: Eukaryota > Fungi > Ascomycota > Sordariomycetes > Glomerellales > Glomerellaceae > Colletotrichum > Colletotrichum sp. HC292. Next base: position 24,366 of record JABGMY010003197.1, read on the forward strand.
TGCCAACGCCATCGGTGCAGCTATTGCACGTGTCAGTGCTACCATTGACACTGTCAAGTCAACTGAGTTCAGAACAAGCCAGGAGAAATTGAGTGAGGTAGAGCAGGAGGTCAAAGAGAAGGCTGTTGCTGCAGGTGCAATCCCATCGTCAGTCCAGATTGTGGACGTGGACACAATACCCTTGGCAGTAAGTATACCCAGTACACAGAAGGAGAAGCCTGGACTAACAAACACAGTACATTGCCAACAAGTCGCGTTTCATTGTCCGCGCTGCCGGCGATTTTGACTTTTCCAGAACGGATCTGGCGCCTATCTCACCGAGTGATGAAGATGACTCGACTCAGGATTACACCACATATTCTCGTGCCAAGAAGACGTCTAGAGTCAAGGCCAAGAAAGAGATCGACGTTTTGAAATATCAGCCAAGAGTAGAAAACCGTGTGTGGTACATCAGTGAAACAGACCTGGACTGGATCAGTATCGGATGCTACATCCTCGGAACGGGAGGTGGTGGCTCTCCTTACTCGCAACAGATCATCCTGCGCGAGAAGCTCCGAAAGGGCGCCGTCGTGAGGGTCGTTAACCCCGTCGATATTCCCGACGAGGCGCTCGTCGGCTGCGGGGGCTACGCGGGGTCACCCACGGTAGCCATCGAAAAGAAGTCCGCGGACGAGATGCAAGAGGCACAGACGGAGATGTACAAGCACATCGGAAAGCCGCCGACGCATATGATTGCGGTTGAAATCGGGGGCGCCAATGGCTTGCAGAGCATGATGATTGGCTCCAGCACCAACATGGATGTTCCTGCCGTCGATGGCGACTGGATGGGCAGGGCGTACCCGACAAAATGGCAAACAACACCGGTTGTCTTTAACGAGCGAAGCCCTATCTGGACGCCGGTCACGATGAGTGATGGTAATGGGGCAATTGTCACTATGTCACGCGCATCTTCAGACAAGCAGGTCGAGCGTGTCATGAGGGCCGCGCTGGCGGAGATGGGCTCGCAAGTTGCTGTTGCCGATCCTCCCGTGACTGGGGCAGAGACCAAGAGATGGGTAGTTGAGCACACACTCTCTCAGTCTTGGAGGATTGGTCGCGCTGTGGCCAAGGCTAGGAAGCTCAACCGCGTGGACACCGTTGCCGAGATGATCATCGAAGAGTGCGGTGGTTCAACTGGAGCCAAGGTCCTGTTCAAAGGCAAGATCGTTGGCGTGGAGAGGGTATTGAGAAAGGGACATGTCTATGGCGAATGCATAATCGAAGGTGCAGATGTGTCTGGTTCAGATGAACCCGGCCATCACCAACCCCGGCAGTATAGAGGCTTCGTTAAGATTCCCTTTAAGAACGAGAATATTGCTGCAGTCAAGACCGCCTCGGCTACTTCAACAGAGGAGACAGGCAAAGAGAAGCAGGAAGATGTGCTTGCCCTGGTGCCGGATCTCATCGCCGTTATCGACGCTCAAAACGGCGAAGCGATCGGAACGCCCGAGTACAGGTATGGACTGCTCGTCATTGTGCTGGGAATTGCCGCCAGTGACAAGTGGACTGGGTCTGCTAGGGGGCTTGAAATCGGGGGTCCCGAGGCGTTCGGCTTTTCTCACTTAAAGTATGAACCATTGGGCACCTTTGTTAAGCCTCGGAGCGTGATTGACGAGTTCGACACCAAGACCAAGGAGGGTTGCATGTGCGGCAAATGCAAGGATCTGGGCTGGTAGAGCAGGGAACTTACAAAGCAACGGCCATAGCCTCACTGCGGAGGTGGGCATCTTGCCCCAGCTTGTTTGTTCAACTTCTAGAAACAGGAAATAGAACCGATACCACACCCAGTTTCTAAACTGACTTGTGTAAACGGGGCTTACTCGGCGAAGCTGACATGTTACCTGACATTCAGCTGAGCGATTCAGCTGGTTTTAGACCGGGAAGGCACACCTAACAGCTGCTCAAACGCCTGCCGAACTTCCAAACAAACGAATACCCGCTCTGGGGAAACAGTTCCAAAACATCCACAAGATCGGACAAACTGTCTGGCAAACATGAATCAACAACCCTGCCATACTTCGTCGCCAAGAGCTATCATCCCCGACCTCGGGACCGACATTTCAGCCGCTGTCAACGGGCGCATTTGCCGTGGCGATGAACCGAGGACGATTGCCGTGGGCCGGACGCGCCGCTCCGTTTGTAGGGCCAGCAGCCGCCGCATATCACAAGCGCCAAGTGCAACTCCAAGCCAACCGGTCGACATCGGATCGTGAAGTCGCACCCAACGCGGTTTCGCAATGCAATATCAAACTCAGCGACACCTTTCGTCCATTCTCATCTTTTTTTCCCAAACTTCCACAATGGCATTCTCGAAGCACGGAATCATGCAAGTTGCCGCTGTCGGAGAGGCTGGAAACAATGTCCGCCCCCCTTCCGCTATGGTAACAGATCCGGACTATGGGGTGGCGGACGCCAAGCCCATCCACCACATACCAAAGTATCCTGACTCGGTGAGGCGGTGGGAGAGATACAACAGGAAACGACAACGAAGTCTAAAAGAGACAGGAGAAAATTCTGTTTGTTTCTGATTTGAAACGGGTGGCTTTACGAATGAGATATTTGGATGGAAACGCCGTTCGACCCGTTGTTAGAGTTTCTCCGGCAGACTTGGCCTGACAGTGCTAAGATCTCCGTCCAAGCGGGGGATGTCTCGATCAATGCGACGATAGATCGAACATCTCCCAGAACGATTGCCGCCTACGACGCTATCTAGATTGGCGATATCATCATCATAGATATCAATTGAATGTAGGAAAGAAGCGTAGAAGAAAGGTTGCGATTCCTACGACACGCGTTGTTGCGGGGTAGTCCAGCCGCCAGATATTCATCTGCGGTCCTCTCCGTGCGCCATGATGCCCAATGATTGCCTCATCATGACCCTGCAGGACATCCTCAGGAGAGCTCGGAGAAACCTTACTCAAACTTGAGACCATTTTAGCTTTGACGTCTAGTCACGTGGTCGCAGAGACACCCATTTACCTGTTCATACATGTCATGATACGGATGAAAACCAAGGGGGTCTGCTGCAGACGGCACGGCTTCTCTCCATCGGACTTCACTTCACCTCACCAAAACTCTCTCCCTCAGCGACCGACGGCCGGCAGCAATGTGGGCTGAATTGTGGTCTTTCCATGGCTTCGCAGCGGTCTTTCGCTGGCTGCTTATGCCAAACACCCATCTGCCATCTCTATCACACGCAGCGTCCGGAGCAGCCCACCAGGCCCAGGCTTGGGTGAGCGGCATAGTCGACTTCAACAAGAACGCGGCAGAGATTTTCGACGATGACGGCTGGGATCCGTTACAATATGTCGACCCGCTCATCGGTTCACGCAATGGAGGAAACGTTTTTGTCGGCGCGACGTTGCCGTACGGAATGGCTAAGGCCTCGGCGGACACAAACAGCAGCTCCAACCAGGGCGGATTCACTCTTGACGGCAACCCCATTACCGGCTTCTCTAGCATGCACGACTCTGGTACCGGCGGCTCACCATCATTGGGCAACTTCCCGCTATTTGCCTACACGACATGCCCCAGCGGTGTGATCAACTTCTGCACGTTCCCCAAGAAGTCGAGGGCCAAGTACGGATACTTCCATCAGAAAGATGTCCAAGCGAAGCCCGGGTTGATGAACATCACACTCAAAGACGGCATCCAGGTCGAGATGACGACAACACATCGCACATCACTGTTCAGATTCACCTTCCCGCAACAAGGACAGCCTCTCATTCTTCAAGACCTTTCCGATCTCTCGGATTCGAGGCAAGACAATGCCACGATCAAGGTTGATGCCCGCACGGGACGCATCACGGGAAGCGCTCGCTTCAACCCCAGCTTCGGTGTTGGCACATATGTCCTGCACTTCTGTACCGACTTCCAGGGTGCCGAAATTCTCGACAATGGAATTTTCGTTGACAGCCGCGCCAGCGCGGATGTGAAGAACATGACGATTGCACGATCCATCAATGGGTATCCTATCCCGGGAGGAGCTTTCGTCCGATTCAAGTCGGCAGAGCAACCCATCACCGCCCGTGTGGCGACGAGTTTTCACAGCACCGAGCGGGCTTGCGCTCATGCGACGGCTGAGATCCCGGACTACAACGTTGAGCGGGTTTACAAGGAAGCCAAGAGAGCCTGGAAAAAGAAGCTTAGCCCTATCAAGGTGTCGACCGACCGCGTGGACGAGAAGTTTGCACGAAACTTCTACAGTGGCATTTACAGGACCATGGTCAACCCTCAGAACTACACCGGAGAGAACCCCCTGTGGAGAAGCAGGGAGCCCTACTGGGACTCCTTCTACTGCCTGTGGGACTCCTTCCGCTCTCAGATTCCCTTCTTGGTGATCCTAGATCCGGCTGCTGTGGCTGAGATGGTGAGATCCCTGATCGACACCTATGTCCATGTCGGCTGGCTGCCGGACTGCCGGATGAGTCTGTGCAAGGGTCTCACCCAGGGTGGATCAAACGCAGACAATGTCCTGGCAGATGCCTACGTCAAAAACATCAACGATGGAATTGACTGGGATCTCGGCTATGAAGCAATGGTAAAGGACGCCGAGGAAGAGCCCTACGATTGGAGTGTCCACGGCCGCGGTGGCTTGGCCAGCTGGAACAGACTAGGCTATATTCCGGTCCAGGACTTCGATGTCAAGGGATTCGGAACTCTCACTCGGAGTGTTTCTAGAACATTGGAGTACAGCTACAACGACTTCTGCATTGCTCAAGTAGCAGACAAGTTGGGCAAGGACGACGATAAGCAGAAGTATCTGGACTCCAGTCACAACTGGCGATACCTTTACAAGCAAGACCAGAAGTCATCATTCTTCAACGGCACGGACACTGGATTCAGAGGCTTCTTCCAGCCCAAGTTCCTGAACCAGACCTGGGCATACCAGAACCCACTGAACTGCAGTAACCTCGACGGAGCCAGCTCCTGTTCTCTGCAAAATAACGGACCGGAAACATATGAGAGCAGTGCCTGGGAGTACGGATTGTAAGTGACCCCGAATTCATGAGATTCGGCAACATGAGTTGACTGACCATTTCGGTAGCTTTGTTCCACACGATCAGGCAACCTTGATCAACACATACGGTGGCCCGGATGCCTTCGTTGAGAGACTGGACTTCTTGCATGATCAGAACATCACCTACATCGGCAACGAACCTTCTTTCCTCACCGTCTTCCAGTACCACTATGCTGGACGCCCTGCTCTCTCGGCCAGGCGTGCGCACTTCTACGTCCCATCCTTCTTCTCGACTGCGCCCGACGGCCTTCCTGGCAACGATGACAGCGGAGCCATGGGCTCTTTCGTGGCCTTTACCATGATGGGACTCTTCCCCAATCCCGGCCAAGACGTCTACCTCATCACCCCGCCCTTCTTTGAGAGTATAGAGATCAAGCACCCCCAGACAGGAAAGACGGCCAAGATCCGCAACGTCAACTTCGACCCAACATATCGGAGAATCTACATTCAAAGTGCCACCTTGAATGGAGAGCCATACAGGAAGAATTGGCTGAACCACACGTTCTTTACGGATGGCATGGAGTTGGTTTTGACATTGGGTCGACGTGAGAGCGACTGGGGTACGAGAGTGCATGATTTGCCACCCAGCTTGGGCGAGTACAAGGGTTTCAATAGAACGTTCCCGTCGGCGATAGTGTCAAACAGAACAACTAGAAGATCGGAGGATTTGTATGAAGGACAGTTTGAGAACGAGGGTGTGAACTTTGGCGGTATATAGAGGTAGCCACTGCAACAATTGGCTCATTTTGTATTATAAGTCTGTATTCAAGATCCACGGTTTATACACTGTCGTTCGCAATATTTTATTCGCAGTCCGACCGTGATGTAGACAAGGCGTATCATTCAACTTATGCCTTCAAATTGGAACGACTTTATTCTCTAGCTGACGAACTAGAATGGAAGATAGCAAATGACGTCATTACGCTTTCAGTTCCAATGCAATGCCTGTTCGGAGTAAACCTCTTTCTTGTTGGTGGGAATATCATCAAATAGGGACGCCTTAATCAGAGCCTTGTCCGGGATGGAAGACGAAGTACTTTTAACGGGGCTTTGCAGGTGGTTAGCATCTCATTAGTGTCGCGCCAGCCGAATCAACTTCTTACCTTCCGCAGTTCTTGCAAAAGAATCGCTGCACAATCGTTTAATTAGCAAATGATTCTCTACCACCTTGAAGCCTACTCACGTGCACAGTGTTTCCAGACTTGGTGTTGTGGTCAAGGTACTCTGACAGAGTCTTCTTCTCATCCTTAATTTCCCATTGGCCGTCGTCGATGAAAAGGTTCATGGAAAATGCTGCTAATATTAGTTGACGCATGGAATTAGTTGTGAAATAAGCTTACGGCCACCCGCACGCTTGCAGTTCGAGCTGTGTGAGGAGGGGTGAATGTCAGTCTCCCCACTTTCTCCGCGCAGGATGATAATGCTTGACGCACCAATGACAAACAACAACTTGCTCCGGCTTCTTCTTCAACACCACCTTGATGGAACCGCAGTTGCAATGACCAACGTAGTTATCCATATCGACTTAGTTGAGTGAGGTGTGTGGGTTTGGTTGTCGTGGTTTCGTCGGCTTCCCTGGTTTTCCTTCTCCGCCGAGCGTTGCTGTTATCGATGAGTTTGGGGGACTGCGCACTGGCTTAAATCCGCCAGACGGGTGAACCTTCCAACATTCCGATGACGAATCAGATTCCTGAGTCAGTTATTACGGAATCAACATGACGAGCAGAGGTGAACCTTAACTTCGGCCTAGTTCAGCGAAACTTGTTTCCACAGACCCAGGTGGCATGCGGGGGAAGAGGGGGAAGACACATCGTGGCAGGGGGAATGTGGGCATCACCGCGACGTGATTAGTGCGCTAACATGGTCTGATCTTCTCCACCACGGGCACTATAGCGGAACGCGGGCGGAATGAATGCGGAAACTATCGTTAAACATTCCGTAATGCATGTCTAAAGTCTCGGGGCTCTTTTTTCATATGTATAGTGTCATTCTCCAATGTGCTAACCATCGGCCCGAATCTTTCACGTCCAATCACTCCACTTGGTTCCCTGCCAGTAGACATTCCCTTCGTGTTCAAACTGGGGTCCTTCGGCGTCAACAAGGTGACCCAGTTCACAACGATCAAATGCAACACGCGCCTGTTGAACGTAAAATTCATCGAACCTTGGCAACAAAGCTTCTCGCAGGCTAGCGACATTGCCCTGAGGATGAAGTGCTCTCCATGGCTGGGAGCAGGTTGACCCCTTGCAAGATTTGAGAACAAAGAGGAGAGAATCGAGTCTCGGGATGAGCTTTTGCAGAGGGTATCCTAGCACCGTCGCATGAGCAGCAAGAGCAGCTTCATCTTCGTGCAAGAGGTTGTGCAGCTGGCCAGGGTCGGTCTGCGAAGGATACTGTCAGAGGGTCGCCCTTCTCTAAAAGAACATGTTTACTTACGGTCATATCGTATAGTTCGTGCTCGTTGGTGCACCATACAGAATAGTAGAGGTTGTAGCCCTCGCCAACAACACGCAAAGCCTTGTAGGTGTTGTTGAAGATCCGCTTGGTGTCATCGCCGTTGAAGCCGAACTTGCTCTCGGTGATGGCCCATCCCCAGTATTCAACGTTGACGTGCTCGCGGGGCAAGGGAGACTCTGTAAGCTCTTTTGTCGACAATGGAATGGGAGCTCCGTCAAAGTCTGCCCGGAGAGGTGCGCCCGCCAGTGATAATATGGTGGGTACGAGATCAACGTGAGCTGTAACGGCTTCCGTGACGCCTCCTTTCGGGATTCCAGGACCACGCACAATCAGTGGAATATTAATATCCGTCTCATAACCACATTCCTTTCCGGGCTGCAGCCGGTGCTGGCTGATGTGGTATCCGTTGTCAGTCGTGTAGAAGATGTAGGTGTTGTCCAGCAAGTCGTGCTTTTCGAGCCTGTCGATCAGTCCGTCAACGAGCTCGTCAACAGCTTGGAGCGCACGAAGACGACCACGGTAGTGCTCGTCGTTGTACTCAACATTCTCGTCACTTAACTTGGGCTGGCGACGAATCCAGTCGGCGCCGGAAGGCTTGTCCGGGTTGAAATTCTCTGTGCGAGGCACCTTGGCGTCAGGGAAAAGCTTCTCGTGTCTTTTGGCGGCTTTTGGGATGCTCGTCCTGAATTTGTCGTCGGAGACTGGGACATCGTCATCCGGTCCCTTTACAGGAAGAAGGACGCTAGAGTTTACGTTGCTGTGTGGGGCGATAGGAGCGACGGCCAGGAAGAAAGGCTTGCCAGCTTCAACAGCATCATCGAGAAAGCCGTATGCCTTCTGAGCAACAAGGTCGGTTGAATATTCGCCCAGATGATTGACTGGCTTGTCCTTGTTGCGCTGGAAAGTGGCATTCCAGTAGTCGTAGGTGTTAGGGTCAAGGAGAAAATCCTACATTGTGTCAGAAACGGGGGGCTCTTCACTATCTGCGGTCTGCATCGAGCTTTGGGGTGACGTACGGATCCATTCCAACCCTTCAGGTGGGGGCTGTCGTAGTTCCAAACAGTGTGAGCATTAAACATCTTTCCGGTGTAAAAGGTACTGTATCCCGCATCTTGCAGCCAGATTGGCAAATAGTTCTCATTGTGACCATTCTTTACGAAAATGGGGAACCCGCCTACACGGTCTTGTCAGTGACTGTTACCAGATTAACGGGTGTTGCCCGATTTTCTGTCGCGTGCACGCCAGGGCCTGGGCTCAACGGGTGGATGCATGAGGCAACTCACCATAGGGAGGATTGAGATCCGTCACATTGGTATTGTGAGCCAACTTGCCAGTCCAAAGACTAGCTCGCGATGGGCAGCAGACGGCAGTGGTGCAGAAATGCTTCTTGTAAAGAGTCCCTTGCTCAATAAGGCGTTTTTGAATGAGAGGGATGTACTCGAGAGAGTTCATGTGAAGGTCTTGATCATCGGTGAGAACAAAGACGATGTTTGGTCGGGAGGATGATGAAATGGTATCCCTGTCCGGGCCGACGAGAGGAGTCTGAGCATCGCTAGCCGCGGTGGCGAAGTTGCTCAAGAGCGCAAGGGCCGCAGAGGCCAATGTTGATGACCGTAGCTGCATTGCGAAAGACCAACTCAAAGGACCTGAGCTTTAACCTCAATTGATTTGCCAGGCCGTGTTGGACTAGATGCAAGAGAAGGATCAATTTTTGTCTGTACACTTGAAACTTAAGCTGCAATGGGCCTGACTAAGCCCCCGCGACCCGACCCGAGAAGCCGTTCGCCGGATGTTATCTACGGCTAATGGCCGGTGAGCGAGTTCCGATGGCGTGCTCCAGCCCCAGTATCGCAACAGCGGAATCCACATACCCCCACCGACAGCGAAGGATATTAGTTATATGACTGGCCTGCGAACCTCACTCGCGACTGCACGATAAAGATGTGATGCAATACCGCGATAATCATGTGACGAGTGCGAATCTTGGATCATATAGGGCAACTGCAACTGATGTCCCCGCAAACTTGATAAAGACAGGCACGGCATCGGACTTGACCGTTCACTTTCAATGGAATCCTGGCACTACAACGGGGGCCAGATGTCGGCATCAACCATTACTTCACATCCATTGTTTCAGTGGCATCTGAGGGGAAACAAAATGGCATATTCTGCGGCATGGACGATTCTCGCGCACTGCAGTGGGCAGAATGGAAAGGTATCTTGGATTCTTCAAGACTATTTTCCCTTGATGCTCGTGTATATGTGGTAATAGCATTCGCAGATATCATGTCAGCTATTTCTGCGCACGGTACCTTAGTTACTCTTCAGATGACGGATGCCTTTGGTCATGATTGCGGGATGGCGCTAGATAATTGGAAGTTGACTATAAAACGTGTAAGTAGGGCCTCAAATGACACGCATCTGCTGTATCGCTCAGCTGGATACCTATTGGACATTACGGGAGAATAGGAAATAACCTCAGAGACGAATACATGCTTAACAGCAGTGATACCAGGAATTAGATCCCTTCTTTTGTAGCTTTCCTCGCCAAAAACATCCCATCAGTGTCAAGACGGACGCCTACATTATTATGATACTCGCTTTCACCAAGCTGTTCTCTAATTGCTGTTGCGAAGAGGTTAATTGTCCAACTCCTCAAATGCACGCAGGGCAACTCGAGTTATTCTCACCTTACTCAAACGCCGTTTTCTCACCTAACTTAACGGTATTATTGCAATGGTTCAACCTAGTAACATCAGGGCTTCCAGAATATGCATAGCTGAAAACACAACCTTATCAACAGGGGGTCAGAGCAGTCCTTAATCTTGTGGCCTGGAGCTCGGTCTTCCACTTGGGCAGCAGGATGGGCTGTCAGTGGCGGCCCGTTGTGTCGCTCACCTAGCCCACTTATGTTTGTTTACCCTACCCTATCTGCCATGAAGAGATACCCGTGGTGAAGCTGAACAGATTGAGCTGTGTATTAAATAGGGTGCCTGCGACAGCACTAACAATAGCGAAATGTAGCACAGCCCGCATCCATGGTGCCCAGAGCCTACAGGCGACCGTGATGAGGTATGGTGCTCAGAACAAAATGATGCTCAACTATTCATTGAATGACATGAAGTACATGAATGGATGACTATCATTTTAACGTGAATTGAGATGCCTATGAAGATTTCGAGCTGGGAGACACTCCTCCCTTACAGAGGGATCTGTGCTAGTCTTCCAGGTGAACGCCATCAGCCAATAATTGATGGTTGAGCAACCTTATTTCACTGGCCCAGGGCGTACTCAGTATGCCTGTGCTACGTGAGCTGAAACTAGTCATGTACCGAGGTGTTGATCTCGATTTGGTGTATTGTGCCGGCGGTACCAGAAATAAAATCTTCTACCGCCTACATTACGCTGAGATCTCACCAGATCACAAGTTTGAAGTGGAAAATATCCATCGCCCACGGTGGGTGATGACATTGATTGGAGAGGCGTTTGAGTTTGACGGCGTCTAGTTATTTTCGCACCGTATAGTCACAGCCATGAAGGAAGGCGGTGGACGAATCTGGTTCGATGGAGGTGGTAAAGTGTTGGTTTTCTCTGGCGATGGTGCCACCTTCACATGGGTTTCGTGAAGCAGCAGTGCTTCACCTTCTGCGTCGATGAAGATGGCTATCCATCTTGTCAGACCATCCTCAGCAGCGCCGCCCGCAAGGCAATCAAGTCAAGTTTGGGCCTGCCATATCACGATGCCATACTTGATTGATTGATTGATTGAACTTCACAAGTTTACTTTCCTTGCGGTGGGCGCTGACCCTCAGTAGTATGAGCTTACAATCGCCCAATTTTACGCATAGAATCCGAGCGTCGGAGCTGACTGCATTGGCATATGGGCTGGTGAGTAGCCTAGCCTAGCGTCTCAAGCTCTGACTTCGTCTCACCGATTCGTCTAACCACGTCAACCTCTAGGCTATCGTTATTGTGTTTTAACCTCGGACATGGAACACTCAAGTCTGAGATTTGCGGTGGCAGTTTCTGCGCTGTATACTGTGATTGGATCGGTTTGGCGTCTTATATATGGGTGATGCTACTGCTCTTAACTTAGATGCTGAGGCTGTTCCTGCATCCGCCGGCTCATAGTGTCAGAGACGTCGCCATATTCTTAAATAAGTAACTTTTTAACACAGGAAACATAAACCTGTCGCTTCAATCGGCGATAACATTCTTTTACAATGATTCTTTTACTGGTTCTTAGCAATATGACCGGCTATGAAAAGCGTTGCTAATTGGAGTTGGGGTGTGGCCACAGAGTGAGGTAATAAGGTTAGCCAACAAGTGGGAATTGTCGTATGAATCTCAGAATGTCGGTACTTGACCCAGAAGAAGCGCGAGGCGCCGAAGGACGTTGACGTGCGAGTCACCTGAAAGATGATGAATACTACAAGAAAGCGCTCAGCGCATATGAAGCTACTGAAGTATGTACAGGTACTTGCCAAAACCTCCCGAAGTCTTGGCTTAGAAATGAAGTATACCACAATCCGAGCGACCAAACACTGCTCTACCACAAGCCATAACTGCACCCTTAGATGCGTATCGCCTCTTTTGCTTCCCCTCAATCGGAAGCAGGTTGTCCATGTCGTCAGGGCGCACCTGTTCAGCGATAGCGGTCCTTACTTCAGGTGCAGGCGAAGACCGGCCACTCCTTGGCTTTCCAAATTGACATAAAGACGATGCCGCGTCGACCCGAACATAGCGCTTTCCAGATGGTGGATGTTTATGCCTGAACAATGTGCTTGCAAGCCCCAACTGTCTGTGGCCATACAGCTAGTGCTCCATGACAGTCGCCTTCATAAAATCGCCTTCCCCTATGCTGGTCTTGAAGCTGTGATGGTGGGCAATTGCTGCTTGATGGACCTGCAATCCATACGGCATAGTAGGGGGACAGTGACACCGCATCTACTGGTTCTTATGGTTAGTCTTCATAAGTTGCAGGTTAGTTGGCACACGTACTCACATGATGAGGTCTGCACGAAAAGACTTTACTGCTTGTATGTCTTGGAGTGGGCCCAGAATCAATCTCCCTCCGTCTTAGTCTTCTCAGCAGCTGTAATGCCTCCAACAGCCCCTGCTATGATTCCACCGACAATGAGAATCGACATAGCAAGAACGAAGATCCAATATCTTCGCCACCATGTCCGCCAGTTCCGCCGTGGTTTCATTTCTGTCGAAATTGGAATAGCCACATCTATCGTAGAAGGCCGGTTCTCGGAATGGTTCGGTTTCACTTGGAGCATCGAGTGTTGGTGTCTGTTCCCGCTCTCGAGCGACGAGTAATCCACGTCGTCTGGTCGGTTTCGCGGTGGCATTTTGACTGAAGATGACGATGAACGATGGTTCCTGGGTCAGAAAGGGATGTCTTGGCGGTTTGTTTGACCGGTTTCGCAGCACGACAACGGTGTATTACGGGGAGAGATTCGATATTAAGAGCACAGGGTGCCACGTGTGGGCGAGGGAGAGATATTTGAACGCGCGCGTGGCGTCTGGCCGCCCCGTTGCACAACACGTGCGCTACTGCGTGTCTACCTTGTCAGTTCGTGTGTCCCCGAGACAGTTTCAAATATTCCAACCACAAATCAAGGGATGTGAGAGACATCGTTCCACTCGAAAGGTGCCCAAGTCAGGCTGTCGGGGCTTCATTGGCGGTGACAGTGTTGATGATTGCATAGACTACGAAAAAGAAATGCAGTCCGGGTATGATTCGCTGTGTTGCGGTAATCACTGAGACTAGCGCGTGATGGTCTTGGGAACGGTGCCTTGGTCCCGGGGAGCCGGGCTGGCGGACAATATAGCATCTTGTGATCTTTCTTTTTGTACCGGATTTCCCGAATGTTGTCGATAGATCTGAGGAATGTGGGCGAGTCTCTCCCTCTGAAGAACTGAGAGTTGCCAGTGCTGCAACACGGTTCACGACAGGCAAACAATCTCAGTTCGGGTTTTCCGAGCCAGCTCTTGTGAAGCACCCCTGTCTTCAGCTCATGCAGCCACCAGTTCATGTCTCAGTTACAAGCCACTGATTCTTCTCCCACGCGTGGTTCTCGCTCAGCGTTCCCCGTAAAAGCAAACATCGTGCGCCAACGTGCGCCAACGTGCGCCAAAGTCGTATTGCACTGGAACAACCCTATGGCCCCTTTTCGAATGCTGTGGAGATGCCCACAGTTAACATTCCTGAGGAGAAGCGTCTTCTTCATGGTGGCGTATGAAGGCTGTCACAATTACTCGAAACTTCATTCCCGATATGTTCGTATTTTTCGACGACACTTTACACGTCACAAATCAGTCCATATGTGACATTGGAAAGTGGCTGCTCAGCTATTGTACGGGTATCGGGGTTTGGCATCATCCACGCCTGGCGGCCTTGTTGAACTACGGATCGTTAGCCATGATATCTTAACATTGAGACACGCCCCTTGTAGCGTCGGTCCTTTTTTGATATATCAAAACCCCTTTTACGGGCTCTTTCATCGCCGAAGTCTAGTCCCCGTACCGTGTCGTCTTTCTCATCTCCGGTTTCAGGTCGATGACAGTTTGAAAGCCTGCGATGCACCACACACAAACAAGCTGGTTCATCGTTGGTTATAATAAAGGTTCTTATTTTATGTCGACTCAACAGGTCCATTCTCATTCTTCTGTGAATGACGCACGTCAGTGTGGCCTGTCGAAGCATGGGCAGTGTTTTTGAAGCCTTTTTCACATACGGATGGCTTCCTAGCAGGTAAATGAAATATCTCAACAGGCAAATTCTCTCTGTAAAGCCAAGTTGGTACTTTCCTGAGTCTTCAAGGCTCCATAAGGCTTCTTGCTCCTGTCGGTCTTATCGTATCTCCGCAGACAGACAGTCTTGGCGAACGACTAAGCAGCTGCAAATGATTATTCGAGAAAACAAAAATAGGTAGAACAGTGATAAACGCTCATCCATACCACGGCGGTCTCCTTCTCTTCGACTCACATCAAAAGGTGTAATATCTCATCAGCGTCACAAGCGGCTCACATAGCCTGCCTACTGATACAGCGGACGTATTCCGACTTCACCATTTCAGCAGCCCGGGTGATAACGTACTCTTGGCTGTGGCTGATCGCATTGTCGCCGACAATCCGACGAAAATTTCCTTATGCGGGGAGAAACCAGCTTTCCCGCAGCACTGAAGGAGCGGTTCGCAGATGTCGCCGTCTGGATCCTCAGTCACGCAATCGCCTGCCGCAGGGCTTATCTGGACCCAAATCCGACGCCGCTCCAGTTTTCCTGATCCCCGATTTTCCCCGCCACCCGGGGCCTCGCCCGCAACCCACCGGCGCGGGACCCTGGCGCCGGATATGATTGGAGGTCGAACCCACCGATGAACGGGAATTGACCTGGAATCGCAGAGAGAGGAAAGCTTGGTGGGGTTTGCCCAGACTTTGGCGTCCTTGGAAAACAAGCAGAATGGGACGTGGGCGCGGGATGGTGCTGCAAATCTTCAGATCGCGACATTGGAAAATCACTTCATGCAGAAGGGTTCTCTTTCAGTCGCCAGCTTACATGAATTGTATGCTGTTACGTTTGCTAATACAACGCAACCTTGGCTGGAGGTGTATATAACCTTAAAGTCCTCAGCCCACCCGGGCCCTTATCCTTTGTGATGTTATCGCGACCATCTCTCCCGTCGATCCTCCCCCGCTTTCTCAGCTCCGCACGCTTCGTTGACATTTCGTGGTCACGAACAGGACAAGGCGGCCACCATGGGCGAGCTAAGAACGGTGACAACGGCCCAACCGTCAACTGATGAGCCCATCAACTATGGACCTCCCGAAGAAGGTATCTTCAATCACATTTCCAAGGTCATACCGTACTTCAGGGACGCGCGCAATGTGCTCGTCTTCAAGTTGGATGTCATGCTCCTGGCATGGATGTTCCTTGCAGGCATCATGAAGGAGATGGACCAGTCAGCGACGACGCAGGCATACGTTTCGGGAATGAGAGAATCTCTGAGTCTTTACGGAAATGAACTGGTCAAATTCAACACGTATTTCTCCATCGGATACGCCCTCGGCCTCGTGCCTGGCCAACTGATTCAAACGAGGGTATGCAACTGGCACAAGACTGTCGTCAATTGGAGCTTTTCTAACATCAGCATAGTTCCGACCGTCCATGTTTCTCCCCTTCTGTGAGATGAGTTGGGGACTGCTTGTGCTCTTGTACGTACTCCCGGAGACTCTTTACCCCCAGGCCCAAACTAACGAATGGCACGCAGCACATACAAGGCACCCAACGCTCAACCCATCTTCGGTCTTCGCTTCTTCCTCGGGCTCTTTTCCTCCGCCTTCTGGCCCAGTGTCGTCGCTCTCATCTTCAACTGGTATACTCCCGCCGAGCTCGCCGTTCGCGTGGCCTGTTTCACAGTCTGCGACGTCGCGGGCGCCATGTTCCTCGGTGCTCTCCAAGCCGCATTATATCGCGACATGAATGGCGTCCACGGTCTCGCCGGATGGCAGTGGCTTTTCATCATCTCCGGGGCCGTCACCGTCGGTCAAGGTCTCCTAGCCTTCGTCACCGTTCCAGATTCGCCCGCCAACACTCGCGCCCTCTACCTGACAGAAAACGAGAAGCGGCTTGCACGAGAGCGTATGGGTAACTCCGGTGTCAACACCTCCAAGAGGGTCCCCGCATCCGTTCTGAAGACGAAGCTGCGCAAGCTCATCGTCCACCCGATCACCTATTTCTACCTCTTCTCGTTCGCCTTCGGAGCTTGAGCCCATCGCGCCAATTCTTATTTCGTCTTGTATCTCGAGAGCATCAAGGACGCCGCCGGCAATCGGGTGTACGACACGTATCAAGTCAACATCTTGCCTCTTGGGGGCTACGCTCTGCAGATTGTCACAAACGTCGGTCTCAATTGGCTTTCCGATTGGAAGCGTTGGCGCTGGCAAATCAGCGTCTTCTCTGCCGCCGCGCATGGCATCTGCTTGGCTGTGCTTTGCGGATGGCCCTCCGACCACAAGGTTATTCTTGCCTTTTACTTCCTCACCTACGGTACCAATGCCGGCAGCCCCACACTCATGGCATGGATGGCGGAGATTCTCCGCAAGGAGCCGGAGGCTCGGTCTATCATTGTGGCGATGGCGGTCACTATTGTTTACATCGGCCATGCCACAATCCCCCTGAGAGCTTTCCGCGTTGCCGACGCACCGAGATATCCCGTCGGTTTCCCGCTTACCACCGCTTTCACGGTCGCCACGATCCTGGTTCAACTCGGCATGCTGTGGTGGGACAGGCGGCATCCGGAGATGGCAGAGTATGGCTATGAGCCAGCCATCAGCGCTGATGCTTCTTCGGACGGGGAGAGTCCCAAGCTAGCAGATGCAGAGACCGTTCAGGCTGGAATTGATTCGAAAACGGCTAATATAAATGTTGCCAAGGAACTTTAGATTGGGCTTTCGGTGGTTATCTTCCTAATTTCGCGGCACACAGAGTTTTTCGATCAAAGTTCCATCACTTCAATATCGGTAGATGGTCCTTCAAGGGAAGTCACGTTGTATAACCGTTCGAAAAATGAGCTTGCCCTGGTTCATTCAGGCTGCAGAATACCATGCCGATGCGACATGCTTGAATGATATGCAGAAACCAGAGTCCACTTGTCACCACTGTCGCAGGATGCATTTCCTACCGTAGCCGGGGCCAGTTGAGATAGGTGCCTTAAGAGATCGGTCGATTTAGATGCACCGAAATCATAATCCCATGGCGCTCTGCAACAAAGCCCAATTTCGCCCTGAGAGGTCTGCATGGCCTTCGTGTGTCTTGGAAGTATGTTAATGAGATTTCGTGCATTTGAACATGCAGATGCAGACTTTCCGATGGCCGGTTCTGGATCCATCAATTTGACCTCGGCAGCGGGCGCGTCAATGTTTCGCCCTTTACCCCTCCTTCACTTGGGATGATATGCTTGACGTCTGGCAGAGAACGATGGCCAGTGAGTCTGCGCATGTCTCCGAGGGATTTATGACTCGTGCGCAGAACATAGTTGGAGAGTCGTCAGCCGTTGAAGGATAATGAGGTTTGTAAAACGGCGGTCTTTCTAGCGTGGCGATTACCAACCCCTCGGAACAAGGGGTAATTGGGAAACAAGCTTTGAGGGGTAAGATCGAACGCTCCATGCTATATCGACGAAGGAGAATAAGTTAAGGAGGATTTGGGACCTGGGCATTGTCCACCAAGATGCAACTTCGCGAGCTATTCCAGTTGTCCTGCGTGGAACCCAAAGACAGGTCGAAGGGCAAATGTGCAGATGAACTATCATCTCTGGGGATCGCACTCCGACTGGTAGGTCCGAGGTGCTGCACCTGTCGCATCCAGTGACAGCCCGTCGGTTCGAATGGAGGAGCGGGAGATGTGCCCTTTGGAAACTCTGATAGCTGCTATTTCCCTGTCTCGAAAGCTTAAAACGGGAGAGCTTCGCGTCCGCCCAAAGCTTGTAGAGCTTCAATTTCTTGGCTGTTGGGGAATCTGTTCGCCTCCGTATGGTTGGAAACCTCTTTTAGTCCATAGCAAGTCGTTCTTTCTGTCATTATGACGCCGCCTTCTCATGAGCTTTGGCGGTAACCAATATTGGCTACACTCAGATTACATCTCATCATGAGGCTCTCGACACTGATCGCGTCACTGTTCGCAGTACAAGTTCTCGCTTCCCCCTTTGAGGCTTGTAAAGGATACAAAGGTCGCAAGTCTGATGGTTCGCGTAGTGGCTCGCGCGGAAACAAGCCTGGAGGGGTGGGCGGCGGTAGAGGAGGCGCGGGGGCCGGAGGTGGACGAGGAAACGCCAGCCATACCACCAACGGAAGCACTCCCGCGAATGGACAGCATCGCAATCTTCTCTATGTGACAAACTGGAGCATATACGGCGCTGGGTACAATCCCGATAACATCCCCATTGACAAGATCACGCATGTGCTTTACGCGTTTGCGGATATCCAGACGAATGGAACCGTGTGAGTGACGCATGCAGCGATAAATATCACATCTGCACATTCAGCGATGCTAACATGTCTAGGGTATCATCCGATCCGTGGGCTGACACCGGGAAGTCTTTTGGCAAAGACAAGACGTCGGAGCCCGGCAATAATGCCTATGGTTTAGTGAAGCAGCTATACATGAAGAAAATGGCCAACAGGCAATTGAAGGTCATCATGTCAATCGGTGGATACAACTGGTCTCCCAAGTTTGCTCCGGTCATTGCAAACGAGAAGCTGAGAGCCAACTTCGTCGCCTCTTCTGTGAAGATGGTCGCCGATTTCGGCTTAGACGGCTTGGATGTCGACTACGAGTATCCAAATACTACCGAGACGAGTGCAAATACCGTCAAGCTGCTTTCTGAACTTCGAACAGGCCTCGACCAGTATTCTGCTAAATACGCCAATGGCTATCATTTTACGCTAGGTTTTGCCGCGCCGGCTGGACCTCAAAACTACGCCAAACTGGACTTCAAAGGCATGGACAAGTCCCTCGACTTCTGGTCCCTCATGGCTTTCGATTTTGCCGGCGCGTGGGAGAACACTACCGGCCATCAGTCAAATGTGTTCACAAGCAAGAAGACCCCTTTGAGCACCAGAGCCAGCATTGACAAGGCCGTGAAGGATTACACGAAGGCTGGCATTCCTGCCCGGAAAATCAACCTCGGCATGCCGCTGTATGGCCGTGCCTTCAATAATACCAAGGGCATGGGACAGTCATATCGCGGGTTGCCCAATGGTACCCTGGCCCAGCCCGGTATCTTCGTCTACAAGGATCTCCCTCGCCCCGGAGCTAGAGTTGTTTGGGACAATGTGGTCAAGGCAACCTACTCCTTTGACAATCGCACGCAGCAATTAGTCTC
>JABGMY010003200.1:0-13215 GCA_014705525.1 Colletotrichum sp. HC292
GTAGATCTGGGCGTCGGGTACTAAGACCTGGGGAAATGAGTAGTGCCAGATTGCCGGGAGACAAAACTGCCAACGGGGCACCTTTAAATGCCTTGGCAGGCCCAGGATCTTGGAGTAGGCTGGATTAGGCTTTACGATGGTGATGGCTCTCTCTTTGTTGCCAGCAGAACTTATCGCAGTTTAGCGTAACGCCTCCTATCAGCAGAGGACTTGGAGGCTGTGAACGACACTGGTTTTCATCGCCAAAATTGCGCTATATTTTCAGCTGAACGCCTCAGGGTGCTCCACTGCCTTTCAGCTGAAAGGGAATACCACCTTAACGGTTACAGAAGGCATATTTTGGCCTTTTCGATGATTATTGAACACGATCTGACGGGTGCAGCACATGTTTCAGATGTTCAAACAGTCATGGACTCCGATATCTCTAGTGGCAATTGAAAGGATTAGAAAGTACATACAGAGGAATAGAAATAGACGTGGTGTTTGTTTGAATGGAAATGTGACAAAGGCCTTAGGAAGCTCGGCTCAATGAAGGCGCTTGAGGCGCAGAGACCGCCTAGCCTTACAAGCCGACTTAGCCGGCCGAGAAGCAGAAGAAGTAGCGTTGACTGCATAAGCAGCAGCAGACAAGAAACCAGAAGAGGTCGGTACAGCAGTGGGTGTCGGTGTCGAGGCAGAGGTTTCATTAACGTTCGGCGGCAGGGTTGGGAATGCGGTGGAAGTGGATGATGCCGGAGGACGACTCCTGTTAAGCTTGCCGACACCAGCATTGGCCTTTACAAATTCCTGGACCTTGGAGACCTTCATTGGCTTCAGGAGAGATTCCGACGCATACTTCAGCTTTTCGATAGCAACAGTCTTGTTCAGGGGAAGCAGTTCGCCAGACTGACCACCAACGCTATTAGGCTCGCAAAGGCGCCCCATAGGACCCTGGCAGGCCGCGGCATCCGCGGAGGTCTCCACAACGAAGATCTCTCCGGCGCTGTTGTAAGTGTTCGGCTCGATGGGTCGGGAGACATTTTCGAAGTGATTGCCCTCGACGAGGGCCTGGATGTGGTCTCCGATGGCAAAGACGTGGTCGTCGTCTCCCTCCCACAGATTGTTGACGCCCTGGAACATGACTTCCTCGGATCCTCCGACGTTTGGCGCGCGTCCAGAGACATGGTGAAGATAGTTGTAAGCGAAAGTGTAGTTCGCCTTCGAGGCGATGACGAGGGCGTTGTAGTAGTGTTGCTGGTTGCAGGAGAAGTCCGTCTTGCCGTCGAACTCGTGGTGGGAGATAGTGACAGCACCGGCGGGGCCCCATCCGGAAACGATGTGCTGGTGGCCAATCAAGGACGTCTTGCAGTGGTCGATCCATATCTTGTCGGTGCCATCCAGGGAGATGGCGTCGCCGCCCCAGATGTACTCGGGGTCTGCGAATGAGCATTGTCAGTGTTTGATCCAAGGGAACAGGATAGATAGGCGGGGCTACTTACTCAACTCCGTGATGTGGATGTTCTGAAAGATGACGTTGCTGACATCGTGGGACATACGAAATCCTTTGCCTCGAATGATGCCGCTTTCTCCAACACCAACGATGCTTTTGTTGCTGCCAACATAGATCGGCTGAGTAGGTGCGTTCCAGTAGGTGCAGGAAATCTTCTGCATGTCGCCACAGTCGTCACCAATGTACACCTGACCATGACGGGTGGAGTCCTTGCATTGGTAGGACTTCTCGTCTCGACAGCATGTTCCATCTGTGTATCCTTCGGTCTCGAGGAAGTCGAACAAACGATCAATCATGATGGTACGGGGCTGGCTGTCAGTGAGCCATTCGACAAGCCTTGGGACCGAGTCAACCTAGCGAATCATCTCTGCCCTGAGCATTTACTTACTCCTCATTGCTCGATGGAACTTGAGGCTTTGCATCGCCACCACCTGTGGTACCGGCTGCAAAGCCAAATGCTTCTCCGGTGACTTGCGCAGCTACCTTGCCCGCGGCAGCGGCTGCAACAATAGAAAGAAAGAATGACTTCATGTTGTAATCAAGAGAGTGACAATGAATGAATGTGGGGATCCGTGAAGGACCAAAAGAGTGGACTGAAGAGATGTATCACCAACAGAACATTGATTTGGATTCCATTGCGTTAGAAATGTATTTAACGCCGTTATCCTTCAACCCTGTAGACAGTAGGCTGGCCCAGGCCATCTGTACAATAAGATGAACGGATCGTATAGAGTGGGGTTACGTAGACCGATTTGGTGCAGATGTTCCGCGCTTTTCTGCTTAAGGTCGACACAGCAGGGCCTAGAGTTCTTAGTGAATCTCAGGTGGTTGTTTGTGGTCTTCCGCGGCTTGAGAGTCCGAAGGTAGCCAGCCCAAATGGCAAACAATGATTACCAATATCCCTTCATATGCTGACACAGAATACGAAGTCTTCCTAAAGAGATATGATTCGAGTCTTTCCGTAACTAAAGTGCGAAGTATTTCCAACATATGAGGGAGAAGACATGGGCTGCAGAGCGGCATGACTATTTCTTGTGGAGCCAGGCGGCAGTATTCTTATCCGCTTGATACCTCTGTTCTAAATTTTACTCTTCCAAGTGGAAACTTTACTGCTTTCGCTGTCTTTATTACTGTCGTTGCCATCCTTATTGCCTTTGTCGTCGTTTGTCATACTGGGGATCATTACACCTAACACCTAGAAGACGAAACCAAGAAAATCATAGCCGGAACTATGCTAATAAGCGAACCACTGAGCGGTACCAGGTGGTCAACCCATATTTCAAGGAGCATCGAGCTTTACAGAAACCTTCTGACAATTGAACCCCATGGAATAGTCAGAGCTTTCCTCGAGATGAATCCCGGCCACTTGTGGCACAGTCGTAGCAGATCACTCTCTTGTGAGACAAGTCTAAGATCATAACACGTCCAAATGGAAATTTTGTCAAAAGCATGCTTTGATCCAAAGTTATATATGAGTGCGAGTATGTGTGTAAAATGAGTGTGGTGGAGACTTCTTGGTCACAAGGCCCAGAAGCCTTCAGAACAAGTCGTCTCCAATCAAGAATTGCATCAATGAATACTGGAGCCATCCCATCCCCTCCCGACCCAAACTCAACTCAGATACCGGCCTGCGTACAGTCTACTGAATGGCGATTGGTGAAGTAGTCGCTAGTAGGGTTCTACTGGCTCTTACCCTTGCACTTACGCCACTGAACATAGTACTTCTGGGTAACCTTGAGGTCGTTGGAGTCGACCTGAATCCCAACCGTCAGCAAGCTTTGAAGTGAACAAGTAGCTTTTTACAGACTTACGGTCATGATAGAAGGCTTTGTGCTGCTGAGAGGGTTGAGCTCGATCGCACTCTTGATATTGAGCATGCCCTCTACACCACAAGGAGACCAGACGATAGACTCAAGGCTAAACTTGTCGGTCTTGGTGTAGTCGTCGTTGATCGGGCCCTTGAAGGACATGGATCGATGGGCCTTGGGAAAGGTGAGTGTTCGTTATCGGTGATTAATGGGGAAGGTATCAGGAAGCTTACTGTCTTCTCGTCTCCAGAGAAGTAGTAGGTCGCCTTGCAGTAACCCTCGACTCCCTTGGCGAGGTTAACGTGACCTCGGACGGTGGACTGGAAGATGGAGAATCTAGATCTGGAATTAGAACATGAAAGCCCTCTCTATAGGGTGCACTCTAGGTCTGATGCAACGCATTCGTTTTGTTACTTACTGGTATCCTTGAGGGTAGTGCATCTTGACGTTGAGCTGACAAGCCTTGCGGTGCTCGATAGGCTTGATATCGGGACCAGACTGGACGTTGTACTGGTCGAACATAAGGGTCACAATGTCGCGGGCGTCGCTGAAAGACTTGGCCACGCTGCCTGCAGGGCAACCAGAGCCTCCGTAGGTAACGTCAACGAGCTTCACCTGGTCGAGGGGAGGAGTGTCACCTCCCATGGGAATTGCGGCAACGAGGCCCAGAGCGAATGGGATGAAAGTGGCGGCACGCATTTTGAGTTTCCGTGAAGTTAGTCTGAGAGTGCGTTGGTAGTGCGGACGAGGGTGTCTGGGAACGAGTAGGAGATTCAACTTGCCACAGTCGAGGAATCATCGCCCTTTTATAATGGGATCACATCCCATCAAAAGATCCAAGACAAGGACAGACCCATGCGTCTTCACCTTATGAGACAACATAAATCGCCACCGCCGTTTGTTGTGGTCTATGAACCAGCCCACGAAAAATCGCTTTCTCGCCAAGCTCGTATCGAGATTCTTGCTGAGTGAACCACAGTCAAGTGTTAAGTGAAGCGGTCTCTCATCACCCCGGACTCGTAGAACGCTGACAGACCATATGGAAAACAATGGTGACTTCTTTCAATAGCTATTGCAGTACAATCTGTCGGGTCTAAAGGCTGAAGAGGCTTGCATATAGCTGACGAGAAAACGCTGTCTGGGTTGTGTTCTACAAGATCACATATTGTATTCCTCCTGGAGTGTGCTTAACACACGAGCCTAGCTCACTCTAACATCTCACTGCCCTTTTAATTCTCTGTCGACTTAGAGACCCTCTCGCAAAGGCAAATCTCAACTACTTGGTCAGACACCGATAGAGTCTCATGTAGTTAGTCGCATATGATACCCATCATGTGACGAGCATGACGGACTGTGTATCGTGTAGCGCACTACCATAGATTCAAGTACCCAAGATGGGCTTTTCTCAAGAGGAAAACGTCGTATGTGTGAAATATCTAACAAAATGAGGCTAATGTGGTGTCTGAATGTCGACACCCGCTAGCTGGTCGTGACCTCCCATCAGCTGTCCAGTTACAAACATCCAAGGGGGGGAGCATAAGCGAGAATCATCGTTAGTAAAGACGAGTCTAGACTTTTCAAAAGCGTCCCTCAGTTGGGCTGACATGCAAGCACTCGGGCGTTTTAAGGCTGAGTATTACGAGTGTCACTTCAAGTCAGTCGGCGACGAGCTGGGGAACAGAGAGTACGACAAGAGCTCCCTCAAGTCAGATTTAGCGGTCAGAATATGCGCTGGCAAAGACTTGAAAGCGAGACGTTCCACGACAGATTTGCGCATTTATGAAACCTCTCTAGCCAGGCTAGCGTGGGTTTGCCCGATTCAGCTCGTGGCCGTGAGTTGTAATTCGCTGCGGTGTTGGCCAGGCTGACTTGTGTAGTTTTGGGTGGTTATCCCACCAAGCTTCGTGATCGGGCTTGGCAGGAAACTGATCCAGCAGTCCAACATTACGCAAATAAATTCTCTTACGTTTCGTTATTCCGGGTAAGTCTGCCTCTTGCTCTGAGGGAGGATGCAAGTTCTCCCTCCCGGTATATCCATCAACCTTGTGGACTTCTGAATCAATTGAAATTGACCGAACAGCTTTGAACTAAGATTCACCACAACTCCGTCGGACTGTCGTTTGGGCTCTCAATGTCACCTTGTCGGCTCATGAGCTGACTTGGGTTCAAAAGTGGTGAAAGACATGACCAACCGTAGCAGAAAGCTCACCCAAATACTCAGGCTTTAACGGATGTGGATACGATTAACCATTTTTTCTCTTCCTAAAAAAAAACGAGAAAAGGAAAACCAAATCAAACTCAAGTATTGACACACCCTCATGGCTGTATTGGCTGAATTGCTGCGGGTGCAATCTAATGTTGTCTGAAGCGAGGGTGGTCTTGGTAGTGTGGAGCTGTGGGTAAGGTGAGTTCGCTAGCGGATCGCCGAGAACACAGTCAAAACCAGTCACAAAATCTTTTCACACACTGTGCTTGCCAGCTGGGAAAAATTTAGTCACCGAGTCGCATGCGACGTCTTCGAGAGCTGGACTCGCAGGCAATGATACACCACAACGACTTACTCTCCCAAAGTCGTTCAACTCACTAAGATCTCACTCAGATCTGAATCAATCATATCGCATTGCCGTGATTCATTTTAATCGTCGACGCCATGGGTGACGAATTTCAGACCAAGTCGCAGGGTTTCCTGGCTTGGTTCAAGTCCCTGCCGGGTGCCACCTTCCACGACGACATCGAGATTGTCGACTTGCGGGGACAGCATGCTGGGCGAGGAATCAGTAAGTTTGGGTATCTCAAAGTTTTCTGGTGAGTATATACTAACAGTTTCATAGTCGCCACCAGGGACATCCCCGCAGAGACAACGCTCTTCACAATTCCCAGGAGAAGCATCATCAACGTTGAGACCTCTGAGCTCCCCAAGAAGATTCCTCAAGTTTTCACGGGAAATGATGGCGACGATGAGGACATGGAAAACGAGCCCTTGGACTCTTGGGGCTCTCTCATTCTGGTCATGATCTACGAGTTCCTTCAAGGCGCTGCTTCCCCTTGGAAGCCCTACTTCGAGGTCCTTCCTGAGAAGTTTGACACCCTCATGTTTTGGGAGTCATCCGACCTCGAGCACTTGGAAGGAAGCGCAGTGTTGTCTAAAATAGGCAAAGAGGAGGCCGATGAGATGTTCCGCTCACGCATCCTATCAGTGATCGCTGCCAACCCAGCCATCTTTTACCCTGAGGGCTCTTCACCGCTTGGCGAGGCGGAGCTATTGCAGCTGGCCCACCGTATGGGCAGCATAATCATGGCTTATGCCTTCGACCTAGACAATGAGGAGGAGCCTGAGCAAGAAGAGGATGACGAGTGGATCGAGGATCGTGACGGAAAGACCATGTTGGGCATGGTTCCCATGGCCGATATTTTGAACGCCGATGCCGAGTTCAACGTGAGTCTGGAAATGCTCTCTATGACATGAGAAACCACTGATAACCTTCAGGCGCACGTAAACCACGGAGATGATGAGCTAACGGTAACCGCACTCCGCCCCATCCCCGCGGGAGAGGAGATTCTCAACTATTACGGCCCTCACCCCAACTCCGAACTGCTCCGCAGATACGGCTATGTCACTCCCAAGCACTCAAGATATGACGTGGTGGAGATCCCTTGGGACCTTGTTCAGGCTAGCGTCACAGAGCACTTGAAGATCGGGAACGATGTCTGGACGCAAGTGGTACGTTTACGTTTAGTCCACCGCATTATTATCACTAATGAGACAACAGGAAGAGCACGTTGACCCCGAAGAATTTGAGGACGTCTTTGTTCTTGAGCGCGAATCTGGAGAGCCCGACTCCGAAGGCCAGTTCAGGACGGCCGCAGTCGTCCGTGAGATCTCTGCTGAGCTCGAGGAGCAGCTCAAGGCCGTCTTGAAGGCTATCAAGAAGATTAACGGCGATCTGATCCCCGACAAGCGCAAAAGAGACGAGATCTTCCATGCAGTAATTGTCTCGACACTGCAGAAGATTTTGAGCCAGTATCCCACATCTATTCAAGAGGACGAGGCCTTTCTTGCCACTGGCAATTTAACCACCAGACAGAAGATGGCTATCCAGGTGCGTCTGGGCGAGAAGAAATTGCTCAAGGAGGCTCTTGAGTTTGCTGGATCCACAGCACCTGCGGAGGGCGAGCAGGAGGAGCCTGAGAGGTCTTCCAAGAAGGCGAGAACAGCATAGAGGGGCAACCAAAATCAGCACATGCAACAGATGAGGCATTTAAGTCGTGGCGAAGAAAGATACCAACAATAGCAATAGACCCTTGAATTGAAGTGCACGCTTGCACAAGCTTGCTCGGATCTACATAACTGTCTACATAAAACGGAGGTTTTAAGTAGCGAAAGCTATCTGTCCCGTCAGAACTGTGCTCAAAACACCCTTGTCCACCAACTCGTTGATCATGTTGAACAAAACAAAATCGCAGCCCCTCTTGGCTACAAGGTTCACAGTCACCGGCATGATCTCTTCCTGAAAGGTGACATTGCTAAAGTAGGAGACCTGACCAATTGGCACCGTAAAATCCGCGTCGCCAAAGTACGAAGCCGAAGTTGATGCTGCCTGAGCGGTGGTGGGGTTGACAGGGAGGGTTGCCCCGGCACCGCTGTTGAGATCCTGCTCTCTGAACGTGGGAATACCGCCAGTTCCGACGTCGTAGACGAAAATCGACTCTGAGCAAGAATCATTTGTGGAAAAGAAAACTTTCTCGTGCCAGGCAGCTGCGTCACGGGTTCTGTTGGCCATTGCGGACTTGTACGCGTTGTCGTCAACGGTCAGACTGCGAAAGACCCCGCGGTATGGGTTGTCAAGAGCCGGAAAGCTAGGGCTATACTTCGCCAGCAAGGGCTCTGAAGTCTGCCGGATCAGATCATGAGTCCAGAGAATGAACAGATCGCCGAGGACTTGCGAGATGGGCCGTCCGGTTGTCTCCTCGATAGTTTCCGTTAGGTTGAAATTCTCCACTGTGGCGCCCAAAGCTGCATATGCGTCGCTCAGAAACTTTTGGAGAATGGTCTCAGCGGCAGCATTCTGCAGCGGCAAATGGTCGACAGGATAGAGAATACGCTTGGGAAATGTGCGGTCGTCGGGCACCGACAACTCAGGTAGACCATTCAGCGAGGTGGCCTCGTGGAGTGAGGGATCGTACCAGGCTTTAGCGAAGGCTGCCCACTTAGCAGGGTCGCGAGCAAACAAGCCGGCAGTGTCGGCATTGAAAGCGTTGGTGATGACATTCTCCATGACAATCATGCCCTGCGAGGGCCTGTTGCCAAAGGTGCCAGAAAACGCAGCAGGCTGTCGGACCGAGAGACCAGTATCTGTACCGACGGCAGAGTCAAGCCAGTCGTACGCGGCAATGGAGCAGCCAGCTCCAGCGGAGGAGCCAGAGCAGCTCAAGAAGGTGTCGCCTCGGGGGTTGCGAGGATAAGAAGCGTCGTTCCAATCCCAGGGGTTCTCGGGAGAAGCAAACTGAGCTGTCTTCTGCTTGCCTACGATGACTTCGCCGACATCGATGATCTGCTGGAGTGCTGGCGGGGTCTTGCTTGCGATATCGTTGACGGCAGCGTACGCTCGACTACCAGCGGTAGTCTGAACACCTTCCAGGTCATAAATGTCCTTGACTCCGATACGTTGACCTGCCAACAGCCTGTCACCCTCGGTACTGTAAAGTCTCGAGGGGACAGGAATCATGGGATATCCCCAGTCAGCCTCTGACTGCGTTAAAGACTTGTAACTGCCATTCGACTCGTACACGCCAGTCACGAATGTCCTGTACGTGTCGATATACATGCGGTGGACCTTGCTAAGCTAGAGGCTTTCTCCGTCGGTAATGGCGAAGAAAGGGCAGGGGATGAGGGTTGAGCTGCCACAAGTGGTTGGTCCATCCGCGCCAGCATAGATGATGGTTGACCCGAGTCCTTCGAGATAAGTGATCACCGAATCATCGAGGTCATCGGGGCCACTAGCGCTGACAAGGGCGTTTCCGAGGAAGTCCTGGGTGAAGACATCGTCCTCTCCTAAGGCTTTCTCAACAGCCTGCTGAAGCTGTTCACCGGTGGTTTCAGCAGAAAGAGCGGATATGTATGTGATAGGGCCTTGAGAGGGGTCCGAAACACAAGGTACAGATGATACAGGGCCAGAGGTGACGGCGAGGTACTGATTGTCGCCCACACGGAAGACTTGGTCCTGGTCCTCTGACACGAACATTGATTGAAAAAGAGTGCCGTTAAGGGGTGTAAGACCATGTACTGGCATAAACGCCACGGCAGCAGTAAGCCGCAGCGGCAGAAGAATGCTTCTCGTCTTCATAGTAAGGGCTGTGTTGGCGAATGAATGCTTGGAAAATAGCGCTGCAAAAGAGCACACATGGCCGTCTCGTCTGTGCGTGCTTTTATAACGTTATCGCAAGCGCTTAATAAATATCATTGGTTTTCTCTGGCTGGCCCAAATATTGAAGCAGAGACATGACGTTTCAGTTTGACAAAGCCTGGCATCACCCGCGGCTGGGGATATTGAGAGCCCAAAGTGGCGCCCGTTCCACGCGGTAATTGGCTTTCCTGCTCCCATGGAAATCATTCCACCCCTTGAGGGAATTATAAGTCAACTTACCCATCGTGATGGATATTAGCCTGACTACCTTGTATCACTGGATTCCATCCACGGACTACGGCCATTAGACAGCAGTGCAATCAACACCACCGTAGTTGTCCTGGGAATGAGAACAGCTTGAAAACGTGTGGGGATAATTAAGTCGGCCGAACTACCGCTGGCTCTGTGTTGTCACCGGAGCTTGCCCTGAAAGGTATCTGATGTCGAAGACTTGCATTTGAGGCACGTTGGGTGCCCCCACCCCCGCCGCCCTCAGCGATGCGCGCGGATGACAAGCTTCGAATTGGACCCTGAATCATCATGTTCGCATGGGAGCCATGTAGAATCGCTCCACTTCAAGAACTTTCTCATCAATCCCAGGGGCATAGCGGTGGGGCACTCGATCTATGTTTTCATTGATGAGGCGGGCTCATTGGCGATAATATTCGAGAATTACCACGCGATTCCGCCGAAGATGTTCGTCGTTCATCGTCCAACCAGCCCCCATTTCGGATCACATCTTACGAATCCATATTGGCGATTGGGCTATTGTCTGTCTAGACCCTCAGTTACCAAACAAAGTCGAAACTTTCGCGGCAGCTTCAGGGGACAACCAAGGCAGGAGATGTGGCTATCCTTGTAAGGCACGGCGCCAAGCTGTCAAAATAACCATGTCTAGTGGAGATCGTGGAAAGGGCCTCACGGAAGGGGCCGCTGCATGGACCCATTAATGACCCTGTTCCCCTGGATCCGCTGTCTACAGCGGCAGCAATCTAGCCAGACGACAAGGGCTGTCAGGGACAGGTAGTCTTTCTGAGTCAGTGACATATGGCAGTTTTGTCGTTGAAATCGTGTGAAAATCATGCAGATTGAATCTGCTGAGTGGGATGAACTGCAGCTTTTGCAACCCTTCCTCACGAGGTGCTTGCATGCTTCCACAAACATTGGGAAACTCGGCGCTGTTATTGAGCAAATTATCAGTTTTCGGCCCATCGAATGACTCGGCATACGTGGTCATGTCTAGCCACCTGTTTGGTATGCTCAAACTCGTAGTGAGCTTGAGTTGCCGCTGGATTCGAACATCGCCAGCGTTGTCATAACCGGGTCCATTAGCTCTCAGATCTCATTGATCTTCAAAAGGTTTGCAAATCTAATTCTAGTCTTGAACAAACACGTTGCCGTTTAGTATTGGCAACTAAAAATCATAGTTGAGCGCTCCTTTCTTCAGTTCAATTTCGAACAGTTGTTGCATGGGTAATTCTAATGCGTAGAAAAGTCCACGTCCTCTGTCGTGCTCCTTGTCCCTGCCTTTCCCAGCTCTCTCTCCGTTGTGGACCACCTATCTAGAATCGCCTTCACAGAGGGTTTGTTTCAACCTGGGATTGCTCCCAGCGGGTGGTGGAGAGGAACACAGGCGTGCAACAAGATGGGATGAACTGTCATATCTCAAAGTTTGTGGCCGTTTGCCATGCATCTTATCAGGCCTCGCGGACCCTTGCCCCTATTCCTAAATCGACTCAATTTTCAATTTTCTCACATACATAGTTCTTTCCTGTTGCATTGACAATGCCGTCTCTAGGTATGCAAACATCAATAACCATCAGGTGTCAATCCAATTTTTATATTGTGAGAAGGGACTGTTAGAGAGCATACTTGTGTCCCAATGGCGAGCTTAGGACCTGTTCTAACCTACTGCCTTAGCCTGACTTAATCACCTGTGCACAAACTGGTCTTTCTTTCTTTGTTTGCATTTTAACGCACCATTTTCAATGCAATCATCAACACATTCTGTTGGGCTGTACATCAGCCATCTCAATGGCAGTCAAATGCCGACACTCAGAATATTAACTATGCTGATGGAACGCAGGTCGAGAAGCAAGAACTGCAAATGCTTCTATTCGTAATTATGCAAGTCACTGTACCTTGCAAGAACGCGTCATATGCTCAACTATGCAAACCCCTTACGCTGTTCAGAGCGTACTAGACATGAGGAAGACACATCTCGCCACTTCAGATACTCATCTAAGTTGAGAGCTTTTGCGCAGTATAGATCTGACTCGATTCAAACCCGCCCTGAAAAGCTTCACTCGGACCATGTAAGAGTTTGATAACATCCATTTGGGCTCTGTTCACGTCGCAATCCGCCTTTCTTGATGAGTGATCCCGTTCAACAGTCGGTTCGTCACTGCGTCGTCACAAACTCTATTCACAGCTCAAAAGCCCTCGTACGACAAATACTTGGAAATTCTGGGTGCTATTGAGCAGAAAAATGACCAAGTCAGTGGAGATATGGCTGCCTTCCAAGGTAGTCCACACGGTGCAAGGAAGTTGGGCAGCCAAGGAGCAAGACGGATGCCCTCTCGCTGCAGGATTTTCTTCCGCGCCTCCAGCATCCTGTCTCTGCGAACACACTCTAGTTACATACCATTATTACAATCCTACGAGACAGAGTCGTATCCGGCGGTAAACTCGGCATCAAAATGATTGCGCTCCCTGTTCTTCTCTTTTCTTGAGAATGTCCGGGTTCAAGAACGACAGATCATCGATGTATAAGAGGTAGGTTTCTCCCTCTTTATCAAGAGAATCTTTCGGATGACATCACGCTCACTCAGTCTCAGACCTTCTTTCAAACCCAGACAACACTCGATTCACTCTTTACAAAATGATTCCCTCTTTCAACTACAAGAAGAACGCCGCCTACGCGCCTCTCACCGTCCGCGAGACCGTCTCTACTAACAAGAAGACCTCGTTTTCTCAGCTGGCTAAGAGACAATCAACCACCCCCACCGAGCAGAAAGCCCGGCCTCAGGCTTGGGTTGACACTCCTCAGCTGATCTACTCGGCTTGGCCTCAGGCTGCTGGCGACATCAACCAGCCCCTGGGCACGCTCCCCTCGGACTTTAAGATCGGCCTCGTCGGAGCGGGAATCACGAACATGGTCCTCGCTTTCAACTTGGCCAAGGCTGGCGCCGATGTCACTTTGATCGAGGCAACAGATTCCGTCGGAGGTCGTCTCCGTTCCCTCCCGACTCCTGATGGGGTCAACGTCGCTGAGATGGGCGCCATGCGCTTCCCGCCCTCGGAGGGCCTGCTCTACTACTACGCCAACGCCTTCAACTACACTTTCATTCAGAACTTCCCCGACCCTGGCAAGGTACCTACCATCGTTTTCTACGAGAATAGCGCCACTGACTGGATTGACTCGAACACTCCCCCCTCTGGATTTGAGAAGGTCAACAACGGCTGGATCAAGCTCATCTCTGGTGGCCTGACCAAAGGCGGCTCCTCTGCTTTG
>JABGMY010003203.1:1296-14888 GCA_014705525.1 Colletotrichum sp. HC292
CGCGATGTTGGTCATGCACGGGTTAAAGTTCATCTCGAATCTCGTCTCGCCATCTGCGTCAAGTCAGCACATGCCATTTCCTGCATGCAAGTTCGTCTCAAGTCGGCTTACAAGCTTCGACATTCATGTGCACTATTTCAACGTCAGTAGTCTGGAAGAAGCTGAGGTTCATTCAAGCATACTCATCAACGACTCGTTGCGGATGTTTGTTGTCCCATCGAGGTGGAACTGGACCGTCATGTTGTCGGCATAGTAGGCGGCGTCGAATTTGGTGATGTTGAAGAGACTCTGTCCTCCAAGGCAGTCGCCAAAATCGCCAGTGTACAAGCCAGGACGTCGGTTGGTGGCGAGCTCTGCGGTGTTGCCATCCTTGTCCTGTCCGGTGATGTAAATAGTCTCCGTCGCTGCCAAAGCTGTCGTGAACGAGGCGAATACGGCGAGCCAACTCGCGGCGGCCGACAGTGAAGCCCCCAATCTGGCCATCCTGGGCAATCGAGGCAAGTGGCGGCAGGACGGTTCGGTGGGCTCGCAGGGCGAAAATGCCCGAGAAGAAAAGATCCGGTGTGACGATGGACGGGTGTTATCTGGTAGCTGCAGAGGCGATGTCTAGGGTGTATCGAACCGAGCTGATGGTGCGCAAGGTCAAAGACATAGAGATGTTTCAAGCTGCGAGAAGCTG
Source organism: Colletotrichum sp. HC292 (assembly GCA_014705525.1). Taxonomy (NCBI): domain Eukaryota; kingdom Fungi; phylum Ascomycota; class Sordariomycetes; order Glomerellales; family Glomerellaceae; genus Colletotrichum; species Colletotrichum sp. HC292. Next base: position 1,976 of record JABGMY010003203.1, read on the forward strand.
TGTTGCAGGTTGAGACTCGAGGTTGTTCGGAGGGCGCGGAAGATCGTGTATGCTCCCGAGGAGACGGAAGGCGGGTGGTGGAGAGCTCTAGAGGTGTCTCCGAGACGAAATGGAGCTGTTTTAGATGGTGTTGACCGGGATTCTCGGTACTTATTTCGTTTGTACGGTGATGACGAATGCGCAATGTTGTGTTGAGGCGGCGAAGCGGTTCTCAGGCGGAATCGGATCGCATTCACGACGTTCGGAGAAGAGTGGTGATGTTTGACTCGGAGTGTTTTTGGCAGACGCGGTCGCAGCGGCGAGACGTGGCGACGGATGCTGGCAAGAAAAGGGTGTGTTGCTTGGGCGGGAGGCAGGTACAAGATATTGAAAGAAGTTGCAGGGGTGGCTTGTGATGTTCAAGAATTTCCCCAAACCGGCGGCAGACCCGATGGCAAGGATGAGCGCCCAGATATCCGCAAGGCGGTTCGCACCTGCAGTCAGTCTGCAGTGGTCAATCGTATTCGTAGTCAATCGTGGGAAGGAGTGGCCTTCAGCAGGTCAGGGTTCATTCACCTCTCCCGGTCTGGTCAGGCAGTCTGGGGAAGAGGGAAGGGTGAGATGGGACAGGCAGGCCTAGCAGGAAGACATGCATGGTGGAAGTCAAGTATTGGCAGACACAAGCTCGTATTCTTAAGATGATTCTACGGCGGCAACACTCTGCCCAGCCGCCTGTACCTGGGGCGGCCTTCCTGGTTGGAATGCCCATTGCCATGTCATGGGCCTGTGGACTGCGCTGCGGACGACTGTGGATGTGGACTGACATGGGTGGGTTTGGCCGTTTTCCCTCTGCACCATCACTTGCCCGAAACTGGTCGAAACCGGGATGCGAGCAGGGATAGCCCTCCAAAAGGGGACAAGACGGTAGGCGTTTAGCGGTGTTTTTGTGCACATATCTCGGCCTATCGAGCAGCCAGACAAGGAATCAGATTACTGCGTGTCCGTAAGTGCGAATCAAAAGTGACGGGCATCGGGAGCACGGAGTGAGCAAGCAAGCAATCGAGTGGTGCAGCGGGTGTAGTGCGGCATCCGTCCCTGACAGGCAGTTGGCAGCTGCAGCGGCGCGCGCAAAGAAAGAATTAAAGGAGGGAAAAAAAAAAGTTGGCGCCATCCTCGCACGTGTAAATAGACTAATTCTGACCTGGCAATCTAGCTTGTCAAAGAGATACGAACCGATGGCGTTCATTGGATTGAGAGAATTCCTGCTTTGGCTGCATAACTACCTAGTACCTACCTCACTTACCTTAGGTACTCGTACCCAAGCAACCACCTCAACACTACATCTGGAGGAAGGTAAGCCGCCCGAGTCTGGACCTGATTTGCACCGCTTTGCTGCAGATACGCGGGCACACACTTAGGTACCCGATGAGCCATCGCCCGGCGATGACACCCTGTGCGGTGCCCGTCGGTCGGTCTACGTCCTTTGCTGCGTTGCCCTGTACAAAACACCCAGCGGATCGGTCGGACCGCAATGCGACAAGGGTGTGATGATTGCCATTGCCACCACCATCTGCCCGCTTTTAAGCTTGCTGCCGGCGCTTCCTTCGAGGAACCTAAGGCACCTCACGGTACGTACCCGTCTTCTGAGTTGTCACTGGCCCGAGCGCCATCGTGGCCGCACAGGTGCATTTTTCATCCATCTTTCAACCTTTCAACGTTATCTTATCTTTCCTTCCGCTAACGCAGTTGCCTCCTGCCAGAATCATGGGATGGGATGGGTCAGTCTGGAGCCCAGCCCTGGCTATTCCCCTTCTCTGGTGATGCTGATTGGCGCTTTCAGCTTCGAGATAACCTCATCGCACCCTCTTCTGCGGATACAGCAGACGGATTCGCCATCGGACTCAAGAGCCTGGAATTCGACACCTCTGTCATGTCTCGATTCGCATGCACAAATTCAAAGACCGTTGACCGGACTGAAACCAGCCACCTGACGACTGCGGTCCACTTGTCGCCAAGCTGGAACACCATTGCCATAGCGCAGTTTGCGGCATCAAATATAACATTCGAGTCGTCGAGAAAGCAGCGGCCAGTCCATGGTCCATCAACGGATGCTCTTGTCTCACAGTTACGCGCGCTACCGCAAGCTCACCGCGGCCCTGGTGTTGCTTAAGTGCCAACCAAATGCACTCGGGGCCCCCAATCCTTCTACAAGTCCGGCAACGTCGGGCTTGACTCTGTCCGCCGTTCCAATCAAAGACACAAAACCCCTCGCACCCCTCGCACCCCTCACCCCACCACGGCGGGAAACCAGCGTTGTCGTTCCACCCATGGCCCATTCCCAACCACCCGGAAGCTTGCCAACAAACGTCCACCGCCCAATCTGACCGTTTTCTCTGTCCTGCAATACCAAGCCGGGATAGCCTATCCATCGCTGCTGCCAAAGACGGTCTCTTGGATCTTGGCTCCATCCAACTCCTCACCGCAGATCTGCGTGTCCATCTCCCGACCACTCGTCTGCACCGTCGCCCCGAATCCTACCTTGAAAAGCTCCGTTTCGCTCGTTGTGCTTCGCCATTGGCCGAGCCGCCTTTTACCACGAGGTCTGGAAGTCTTTTGAGTCCTTCCCTGGTCCTGACGCCGCTTGCCCTAGAACCGCCGCCACCATTCCACGAATGGTAGTGGCGGTTGTGTTGAGAGGTACACAATGGATGCATTTCACCAAGGAACAGGGCGAGTCAGATCATGTCCCAAAAGCGATGTTGATGACGAAATCAAGCAAGTCTCAGTATCCTTATTTGCGTTCGACATCTTCAGAAATGCATCGGCCCCCAAAGACCCATGCTTCGTGGCTGCGCTAGTCGGCGTTAGTCTCACCGTCACGCATGCCGAATCGTGATTACGCAGAGACGATTTCCCAACCATGACTTCACCATTCTGGACAACGCACAAAGCGTGGGATTGTTCTTTTCAGTCTGCTTTCGGCTACGAATGTGGCCATCAATAGTTTGATGGCCACGATGTTGGCACATGCTGCGCAAGACGACGTTGCTCGATCCGGCGGACGTATGGCCGATCTCATCGAACGGACACATGGACAACCGCATTGAAGTCGTTGAATTGCAACTTTCCCTGCCATCCCTGCTGTCGTACTTGTCGTCGTCTCTGCTACGCCTGCCCGTTAGAATCCTCAGAAGTAGCTGCGTGAATACCAAGACTCTGCCAGCTTATCTAGGATAACCGCATACAGAGGCAGAGACAGCCTGGGACCAGAGCTACGCATGTGCATCGAATAGAGCCCTGTTCACAAAAGTTGAGGCGAGTTACAAGGTTGATGAGTCGTCGGAACCGTGAAATCAGCTGTCCTCGCCTATGGGTAACCATGCGAGTTGTCATACTTGCCCGAGACTTCTATCAACAGCAACCCGGCATTCTTATCAAGTGAAGACTGAAGTACTGTTTGAGCATTATCCCGAAGGTCTTGCTCTAGTCTTCTCTGCCTGAAGTCAGGTTTCACCGCAACATCTTGCTAATCCTCACAAGTACCGCCCAATCACGCCGATCAAGTGCACGAATTTTATGTCCACTCCCGAACCGATCCAGGCTCATAGGAAGCCCTCATAGAAAGTGCGCTGGCATCTAGGACTGCACTTCTAGGAAGCCCTCCTAGCCAAAGGAAGCCCTCATGATTTAGACCTAGCTGGAGACGCCGCTGTCTGCATTGCACCTGACGACCTGGCCTAGCTCACCGAAGTACACCGAGTGGTGCCGGCCGATAAGTCCCGAGAACATAGCTCCGAACTTCTCAGCCATCCCGCTGCGAACAATTACAGACGAAGCAAACTTTCTCGGCAATGTTGCAAGTGCTTACCTGCCTGAGCTTCTCGTCCTGTACACAAGGCGATGACGCCTTGCTTGGTGCAGCTCCTGGGCTCGGGAATCCTTTCCACTTGGCAGTCATCAGCAAACCCAGAGGCTCGGTCTCATCGGCGGTATGGCTTGAGGACATGCTCGCCCTATGCCGGCGAGCACGGCTTCGTGGGGTATTGCCCCGGCGTCTTGTCTGCCAGGCCCAAGCAAACATCTAGATTCAGAAGACTTGCCAGGACATTGGGTCAATGTTAGACGATGTGAATCGGAACGGCCCGGGATGACGTCCTCGTCTTGGAGCGGCTGCTGTGCTCAGATACAGACTCGTACGCTTTCATGGGCGCGTTGAAGCTCAACGAGGGGCAAATCGGTTACGGTATGGCCCTGATTCGTGGGACAGACGTCGCTGAATATGATGGGCTTGGTGAGGGTGTGGCCATGGAGGTAAGAGACTTGGCAATCTTTCAGATGGAACTTCCTTCTGATTCGTGAATGCTGTTAGAGCACTAACTTCAGCGGGTAGTCGGATGGATTGGGGCTCGGCAGCCTTTCAACCAGCTTCTTGAAACGCTCCTTCGCTATAGCGTCGTCATCAACGATTCGGGCTTCGTACCCGGCGCCACCGCGCCAAACGCCAATCTCCTTACAACGGCACCCTCGAAGGCGCCGATTCACTGCAGGCTCTGATCCGATGATCGCTAGTCAGCTAGTCGCGAGATTGGCAGGTGGTGAGGCTGAAGCTCAGGAAGTAGTTGTCCAGGGGCTAAGAGAGGTCTTCCTCTTTGGCTCGTGTGGTGATGGCGTAGGCCGAGAACAATACGCCCGCGATTCACGAATAGCGGGCTTTCTTTCAAAGGACATTGCATGGGGTACCGTAACCGCCGGGACTCCACATGAGTCTATTGCATATAAGGTGTGTGCTACGTGTCACCCGAGATCAGGCGTAGCTTCACCGACCCCTGATTCGTTCTCACCGTTCTCATGGTCACGTCTTGTGGAAATTGCGAAGGACCACATGGCGACATAAATACAGGTTCTAGGGAGACGATAATGATTACACCAATAAGGCATCCGTCTTTCAAAACGGGGCCTCGCTGCGTAGGGATACGCGCAGGGGTTGCGATAGACAATCAGGCTGTGGTGTTCCAATATAGATCAGGCTGCGTCTTTCCAGTATAAGAAGCTTGTCGCCCCCACCAACAAGACTTGAGGCTTTTTCACAGCATTTCTGACAGCCATTTCTTCCACCGGTGCCGGCGCGCCCTTCTTTTCAACATGCGCAGCCCTACTCTCAGCCGGTGGCATTGGTTGGTCGCTCTCATCATCGTCGCAAACGTCCCCTTGGTTCCCGCCCAGAGTCTGTTATTTCAACAGTTCTTCCCAGGATGGGATGGTCTCATAAGAAATGCTCTCAACGGAGTTTATTCTAGACAAATGGAAAATTACACAGATGACCCTAATGGTCAACCGAAATGGGACGTGATCGAATGTTTATTCGACGATGGACCCTTCACAGAGACGCGCAAGGCAGAAGCAGCAGCCGCTGCGCTCACATTGGGTCTTGCCCCAAAAGTTCTTCAAAACATTGGGCCGAGCACCTCCGAGACGAGCCTCTTGTTCACACGTCGGCCTCTTCTCGCTTTGCTGCTCGCCATCTCGTCACCCTGGCCGCGTAACCCGGACGACAAGATCTTTACAACCGCAGCAGACCCACCGATCCCGGTGGAAGTTTTCACGGAATTACTTTCTCGGTCTGAACCCATAGTGTTGTTAGTTGAGTATGCTTTGGCGCTGGGTGCGGCAGCAAACGTGGCGTTACTTGCCTATCAGCTCGGCCACTGGGGGTTCTTCATGTCGGCGAACAATGTCAATGACCCAGTGTGGTGGACGTACTGCTCGTTGATCATTCACCTGATTGGTATCCTCGGGATATACCTACGATTCAAGGTGCACGAGTCAAAGGGGAGCCGTGATTTGGGGAGAAACTGGTTCTGACGATGGTGTTACCACGAGTGGCATCCAAAGGCTTACAAAAACGAGAACAAGAAAAGCGACGAGGACAACAACAGCAAGACCGGATTACAACTTGAAGAGAGGAAGGAAAGATTTTGCATACTACTATCAGTACTTGCAACGTGGGCTCTTTCAATTGCACCGACGATGCAGGTCCTCATGGGAACAATCATGTTGTCTGGGTCGCTGCTTACCAACCAGGCGGATGCCCGCAACTGCCTGTTCAGATACGTTTGCAGTGCAATTATTGCTCGCGCTCTGCTCACATTCGAACTCGCGTATTTGAACCGCAACGTTGAACTTCGGGATCCAAAGAAGAGCTGGGGGATTGACGCGCAACATGGAACGTTAGGATCCGTAGAGCTGAGAGATCATTCAAAAACCGAGACAGGACTCTCAGATTATTCACTCTTCCGCAGATCAAGCTGAGCACAAGTTTTGGTTCAAGCAGAATTTTCTGGCTTCCAGAGAGAGTTCCGGGATGCTGTGGGAGCAACTGAACTCAGCGGACGGGGGTGGATTGTCTTGGAACGACTGGAGGGAGTTCAGAAGCTTATTCCCCAGCTTCTCGAGGCGGCCTGCATACATGAGATCCACGTACGCCGCCATCAAATTTCGGCGGCATGGAGCATATGTCGTGGGTGACTATGATGATATTGGTGACCTCTTGGGGGGCAGAGGGGGAACGAGTCTCGTCTCGTTGTCTTCTGTGAATAACAGGTGGCTTAGTTTTACAGATCGGCCAAGCAGATCACTCGAATCATGCAGAAATTCCATCGAAGGTAGCAACATGCACGATCTATACGCTCTCCATCCATACATCAAGTTATTTTTGTCCTACAGGATCCAGCGTTGGCTTATAAACTTGAGATGTCTTCATTCACAAGCAGTGAGCCACGCGAAAGTGAAAAGACAATGTGCTAGTGGTTTAGCAGCATACGGCCATCAACATAGACGGGGAGTTTCTCGAATCCCCTGTGCCTATTTATTAGGCAAGGTATATACGCTATGCTATTCGCACTTAAGCTCTAGTTTCTCTCCTCCTGACATTGAAGAGCACTTTCTGTGGCTTTACAAACCACCTACTAATAGTCTTCAATTCCCCACTGACACACTTGAACTCATACCGTCTGACTAGCTCTGGGATCAGTTTCACCATCTCAAGGTTTGATATATGCTTCCCTATGCAAGTCCTCGCGCCCGCTCCAAAAGGCAAATAGTACTGCTCCATGGCCGCTAACGTCTCCGAGGAGGTGTGTTCGGGATCCCACCGTTCTGGTACGAAATCTGCGGCGTTCGTGCCAAAGACATCGACGTTCCGGTGCGCTACCCAAGGATTGATACCGATGAGTGCCTGTCAAACGCTGTCAGTACAATTTCATGCGGCTGTGCCATGTTGACCAAGGCTTGGAGATGTTACCCCAGGTGGAAAACGTGTTCCATCGACGTCCAGACCGGACCCTACGACTTCGCGCCACATGGGCAGGCCGACGGCTGGATGGATTCGCAGGGCTTCTTTGATGACCATCTGGAGGTACGGAAGTTGCTGGGCTTGGTCAAATGTGATGTGTTCGTCGAGACTTGAGCAGAAGCCTTGGGAATCGAGCTCTTCGTACATGTGCTTTGCGACACCATTGGTGGTGAGCAGATGGTATATCGCACTAGTAAGAGAAATGCTTGTGGTGTCACTTCCAGCTGCGACGTTTCCTGTCAGAGTAATCGTTCGAATATGAAATCTTTCGAACCAGTCCGGATTTTCCTTCTGCAGTCGCTCAACTTTCGACAGGAAGGTTTCTCCGCCATTCTTTTCTTTCGTGTCAACTTCAGCGGTCTCGGATTGGAGTTTTCGCGCAAAACTTTCGATACCACGAACAGGATTACCGTAAAGAATGAAAAGGATTGGCAGCAAGACGTTCTTGACGCCCGAAAGTGTTGCCAAGGCATTGGCATCTTCCAGACCTCGCATGATGGCGTCGACATCTTGTCCGCCGGATTCCAAGAAACCTACTCGTCTGCCAAACTGTTTAAAAAAGTCAGAAAATTGATGCAATCGGCCATACCAGCCAAGACTCACCGTGATTTCACCGATCACGTCGAACGCATAGCACTGCATCCACTGCTGTAGGTCGAACGTCTCTCCACTCGCGGCAAACTCATCGAAACGCTTCAGAAGAAGCGTAACACAGCTGTCCACATAGGGCTCGTAGGACTTGATTGTCGACATGGAGTACATGCTGGCGACTTTGCGGCGCATGAGGCCATGCACGACGCGATCGCGCGCACTGAAGAGATTGTGGTTCGGGATGCGAGGATCTCCCCAGGCATCGTACCATTTACTTTTCGGCAAGGGAGATGAGATGCCGTAGATTAAGCGGGCCATGGCCGGGTCATCGATGCTGTACATGCGGGGCCCGATGCGAACGATCTTCCTGGCTTTGATTGTCATCAGCAACGGGCCGAGAACTGAGCAGAGCCAAAGAAAGTCACCTACAGCCATTCCTGTGTGATTCGATGTCGTATGTCTCATACTTGCCCTGCCATATTTTCCAGATGTACCATGCGTCAGTCCATCTGGCGAGCGCAGGCCCGTACGCTCCAGGGAGAGAAAGACATGAACGAATGTGGTTGAGCAGCCAGCTGGTGGCAAGGAGCGTGAGAGAGCCAAAGAGGACAAGCAAAGACATGACCATTGTCTCTTAGAGATGATTTAAACGAAAGCTCACAGTATAGGCGAAGCTTACCACTTATGGTTCTTGAGGAATGAGGGCGTGGGGAAACCCTAGTGATATTGAAGGATGTGGTGGGGTGCCGAAACTCTCATGGTAAGTGGCGGTGGGGTAGTTGAACTCTCCTGTGGAAGAACGCGGGGTTGAAGGCGTGTCATCAGAGTTCTGTAAATCATCTAATAATAGGACAAGACGCAACTGTAGCGAACCGTGCCGATCAGCATCTACTACGATGTTTTGAGGCTCACTTCTGATTTAATGACCATGTAAGATAGAGCGTCCTAGTTGCCAACTTACGTTGATATTGAAATATCGATAATTAATACTTGCTATCCTACTTCTGAGCGTTCATATTTTCCTGGCGAGCTTTCTCCATGTGAGGATGGCCGTAGAATACCTTACCTTCGGGGCCATCCAACGCTGCCGCCTTCTCAATCTCCTCGTAGATCTGACCTGTCAAAGGCGCTTCCTCGGCAGAAAGGAGCTCGAACGTCTTCTTAGCGCGGTCTGCCTTTGATGTAGATGTCACGACAATGCCGCCAAGCCGGTAGTATGCCCAGCTGAGCAGCAGATCAGCAGTAGACAGCCTTGTGTGCTTTGACTGCTCTTCCAACACCTGCAACAATGCCGTGCTGTTTTCAGTAGGCAAGCCGCCGCTAATGGCTGTCAAAAACCCGTAGTCTGCGCGGCTGTCAGCTTGGGAGACTAATTCCCCAAAGGCTTAGCTAGATGGTGTTCATACTCATTGGGACAACGTTGTGCTTGACTTCGAACTCACGAAGTTGCCGGGACTTGGGATCAGATAGCAAGAAAGGATTGAATTCATATTCGTTGAGCTGCGGAGGGTGTTTGAGGTCGTCGGTGTTGAAAATGTCATGGTAATCGGACAAGGTCCTACAAAGCCGCGCTAATGAGCCTTCTATTGATCTAGCTACACCGGGCTAACATTTGGTGTTATTGACAACATACCAATTGGACACACCGATAATGCGGGCAACTCCCTGATCCTTGAGGTCTTCCAACACACGCCATGCTTCGCGATTGGTCATGTTACCAACGTAACCGCGGGGCGGAAAGTGCAGCTGCAGAATGTCGACATAGCCTTCTAATATGCCAAACCGCTCGATCTCTCTCTTTACGGTCTGGATCATCTGATCGCGGCCTCGACATCCCAGGGATGCGTAGGTGTTGATCTTCAGGGATAAGAAGATCTCAGAGCGTTTAAGATTGCTGCGGCGGAGGACTTTGGAAAAGCTGTCGTTGTTGGTGTAAATATCGCCGGCGTTGAAGTGGCGAAAGCCAGCGTCAATGGCTTGTTGAATCTCGACGCTGCTGTCCGTAGGAAGTGGGTGAGTATGGCCGGGAGCCCATTTCATGAGGGTCCCCACTCCGAAGCATAGGCGGGGTATGGCTATTCCTGAAATGTTGACTGTTGTTGCCATGGCTGTTGTGTTTCTCAAGACGTTAGATGCGTTGTATGTTGTTAGTAGACACGCACCAGCTTGAGCACACAACGAGTTCCCGGTCGGTGGGTGGGTGCTTTAACAGTGGGAGACGAACAGAACAAGGTTCCTTGCTCCATACAGACGCCTCCGCATTGCGGGGTGTTCCGATGTGGTGTTGTGCCGTCTCTCCTGAGCAATATTGCATAGCCCCAATACAGCCTCTGCGTACAAGTGATAACTCGGACAGACCTCGGGACTTTCGAGACGGAAAAGAAGTTAAGAACCGTTTTATCTTGTATAAAAAATTATCGCGGTTGGTTGTTGCACATACAATATTGTCAATCACTTTAACCATACAAGCTGCCCATCATGGCCTCTTCCAAATTTCTTCCTCAAGATGGGGCTCATCGCAAAATCCGAGTCGCCGTCATTGGCGCAGGCATTTCTGGACTTGCCGTTGCCAACGGCTTGCTGAAGGACCCTGCTGGGAGATTCGATGTCCAGATCTTCGAACGCGACACAATCGCATTCAACTCAGAGCGTGGCGGATATCAGCTCCGCATCAGTGCCAATGGCCTGAATGCTCTGAAGACAGTATCCGATCTTGAACTTTGGTCCTTGATCCGCGAGGTTTGGGCAGGTGATCAGGCGAAAGCTCCTACGATTGTTGATCCCAAGACTTTCGCGGCTCGCCTACGCCTAGGCGATCTCAAGTTGTATCCCAAGAGTCAGGCCATACCCAGAACGGGACTGCGTGGCGCTCTCCTGCAGCCGTTACTCGTTCAAGGGCGGGTTCACTTCAGCCATACTTTCACCCGCTTTGAGCTCATGCCGGGCGAGCAATGCGGCGTGCTGCTGCACTTTGATGGCCAAGCTTCACAGGAGGCTGATATTCTCATCGCGTCAGACGGCAGCAACAGCCAGATCAACCGACAGGTCGGCCTTAAGAACAAGGTCAAGCTTGATGCCATGACCTTGATTCAGTCTCGCGGCACCATTTCACGGGCCGTACGGGATAAGCTACCCGAGTCGCTCATTGAATCTGGCTCGGTGATGTTCTTGGGCGGCAAAGATGTTGCTGGATTTTCATCTGTCTACGACGCCAAGAAGGACCTTACTACCGGCGACACAGAGTCATACACATTGTTCTGGTCGGTGGGTATACCCAGAGCTCGGGGAGAAGAGCTGATTGCGAAGGCCGGCTCGAACCCTCAGAAGATCATCCCGCACCTTATCGATTTCTTCCGAAACGACCTGGGCTACGACAAACCTTTGGAAGTCATTATGCAATCGGCGACTGACTACGTCCGGACGGGCCTTGTGACCAGCTCCTTCAAGCCGAAGACGGATTGGCGGAATGGTATCGACAAGAATTCGCGAGTGATCCTCCTCGGCGACGCCGTGCATCCCATGACGCCGGGCCGAGGTATGGGTGCAAACCAGGCACTGACTGATGCTGGCAATCTTGTCGAGCTTTTTCATCAAGCAAAATTCGAGCAGGACGTGCCGTCCGATGGAGAGCTTGCCGCTTTGGTGCGCACATTCGACGCGGAGATGTACCCGCGCGCATTCAAGATGGTGAAGGCCAGCGAGACCGTAACTTCGCTGGACTTGACGACGCTATCAGGCAAGATGATGATAAGTTTCGTTGGAATGGCTTTAACCGCGATGGGATGGTTTGTTTCAGCCTTGGAGACTGTTGGCTTGAAAGCCGAGGAGAAGGTAGACTATGTGTCGCATGAGAAGTAGTGCACATAAAAGATCTGTATCTAGTAATTGAGTAAATGTGTTTATAATGGCGAAGGATGCAGTGAATGTAACGTAGTGGTGGATTGATTTACTGCCCATAATTGGGAACTCAGCTTTGTGTTGGATAATTACTGTGTCTCGTCTGTAAGTGAACACCCGCTGCTTGTGTTGTTGAATATTCTCCGCAGCAACCGGGGAACCCCGCCGCTTCATCACCAGGAGCAATGACACAGTACTTTCGTCATCTCCTTGCAATGTCGTATCGTCTACGTGTATTAAGTGAGTGCTCTCGTGCGGGGTGTGCGCAGAACGCCTGCGCTACTCACCTTAACCTTCGCTTTCGGATACATCGTTAGCACGCTGACGCTACATGATTCAGCTAATTATCCAGTGAGACTTGCAATAATGGTCAGTGAAGGAGATAATGAAGTCGTCCCTGTGGTTATTATTGGTGGCGGCCCAGTTGGCCTGACATGTTCCATACTGCTGTCTTTGCGAAGCATCTCAAACGTGCTTTTCGAGCGCCACCCATCAACTTCAATCCATCCAAAAGCGTGCGGCATCAACCAGCGTACGACTGAGATTCTCCGTGTCATGGGAGTAGAAGAGGACGTCTACGCAATTTCAGCACCGACCGAGATAGCCGGACGAACCGCTTGGTAACGTCCGTCACCCACTTCCGGGCCCCCCCACTTCCGGGCCCCCAAAATTTCAGGTTCCTACATTTTTACTCATCAACTTCAACTACTTTATATATATATTATAATGCCACAACAATGCAACTTTCGCTATCACTGGGATTCTCAGACTCGCTGGTTTCATATGTGCTACTTTCAAGTTCGCCCGCCTCAATTTGAGCCCTCCGAATAGCCTCAATGTTGGCAAACTTCGAATTTGGACTCGTTTTGACCTTCTTACGTTTTCTGGCCCTGCTGGCATTCAACCTCTGCTTGTAGTGCATCAATCTTTCGCTGGGCAACTGCTAGTTGATATGCCTGTTCGTCAAAGCCCTTCTGAACCTTCCGAAAAAGCAGGCGCTGCATGTGCTCATCGTTATCCAGCTTGCTGAATAGGCTGAACTGATCCTGAAGCTCATCCCTCTTCTTGGGGGTTGACCAAGGGACTGCTGATGTT
>JABGMY010003209.1:10729-23186 GCA_014705525.1 Colletotrichum sp. HC292
TTCTTCTTCTTCGACTTGTTGTACTTCAACCTCACCACGATCTGTAAGATCGAGTTCCAGCTGAGTTTGAGGCAGGCCGACATTCCTTGGAAGTAATTCCAAGGCCGTTGCGATATCCTTCATGACATCTGTGAATGGAACCATGTAGCCGCTGTGAGAGGATCGTGCAATCAATACACCCAGAAGAGTATTATCGTGCTTGTGAACAACCCAGGAGCCAGAGTCGCCAGCTTCGAAATCTTCCACTCAATTAGCATTTCTCCACAATCTCAATGTTTGTTTTTCTACTCACTATTTTCTCCCAGGTCTATCGACCAAATCTTTTGCAGACTCCGTGTCCGAGACAGCAAGAATGTCCTTCTGTTAGAGATCAGGCCGTGCTTCCAGCCGCTTTTCCCACAAACAATCAAGACCTCACGAGAATCAGGAAAGACTCGAGAGTCCGTGTCAAAAGAGTACCACCTTTTGACAACCCGTGGCTCACTTAGTCCAGCCATTGACCCATGAGGCTGATTTGAAATTACGTTTGGGCGTCGATCAGACGGTCGGATCAGAGCAAGCTTCCAATCCCCAACGGTGACAATTTTCCCTAGTTTCATCATGGGATATTCCGTGGATTCGTATTCTTGCTGATATTCTCTTTGTAAGGCCTCTCTTGGCTGTTCTTCAGGGTGATGGTTCGTTGTCAAGGCATACGTTTCACCATTAACTAATATCAATCCTCCCACAGTAGAAATAGCGACACATCCATCTTCAAGTTAATATCTCATCAATTTGCCACAGTATGTCATGAGCTGGTTCGCTGGTATGTCAAATATCTCTGAGGTTGCTGAACGAAGAATAGGGTTCAAGAGATAACATAATCGAAGATGATAATGCTTGAGCTTGAAGCTTGCCCGATCCAGGGCGCTTTCGAATCTGACGATTTCTTCTTCCGTATTTAATCCTATGATGCATATGTATGTTTCTGGCGAGCGACGCTTGTTGTTGAGAGGATGCACTGATATCAGGTCGGTTGACAAGGTCGGCAAGCTGCAGCCACATGAAAATAGAGCCGTATGTACTAATGCAGTGAACTCGTCGATGATATCCATCTGGTCGGAAGTGAATTCGGCTCCAGGAGCAGTACCAACTCTGTCGAACTTGGGCCTCAGTCCCCAGAGCCAGCGTCTTTGTCTGATCATGACAGTCTTTGATACTTCTGTTGTCGTCTGAGAGCTTTGTACAGACTCAGGCTTGATTCTGTAACAGCCTCAGAACCTTGGGCAGAAACGTCGGAAGATTTAGACGATGTAGACTGAGAAGAAATACGAAGCCAATCCTCGCTGCTCGGTAGAGCTGTGTGTCTGGCAGTCGTGTTATACTTGACAGCGATCTCTTCTTTGACGTTGGCGTTGTCTTTTTGAGTAGTACGATCTTGTCTCACAGCAAATCCTTCTTTGATCGTAACGTCCTCTTGGCTAGAAGCGGCTTCGCTATCGATGACTTCTTCACCGGTAGCGACATCTGCTCCGGTGGCTGCTGGTCGCGGGACAAGATCATGTCTCCGACCCGGAAACCTCAGGTGTCGGTTCCTACTGTTTGCGGAGAGTGAGCCCGCGGACCTTTCGGGCGGTGATCCCAATGTGATAACACCATTTTCTCCATGATTTTCTGATTGCGATGATGTCTCTGATATAAGGTCTTTTGTGAGGTGCGTGACGGTATGCAATGAATTCCCAACTGAAGCGTCCTCAGGTAAAGAGCATACACACCTGCGAGTGTTGTCATCGGCTGCTCTAGAGATGATTTGCCCGTTTTCGTAATGTCCCTGTTTCTTCAATTTCGTAGCGCTCACAAGGCTTCCCCATTTCCAGGTCTCCTCTCTGCAGAGATTCATGGCGTTGCCGATCATATGATATATGAACTCGCCTGACAGAAGCTTTTCAAAGCTGTATGTCAGCAGCAGTACCCCCTCAAGCGCAATCAAGATCGGGGATTCGGTTGCTTGTACTGGGATTGTGAAGTATTCGGAGCGTCTGGCCATGTTTAGCGGAGGGAAGACGACTTGCACAACATATCTTGTCAGTCATTTTCTAGGACAGCTTTTGAGAATCGTGAAAAATCAAGGTGGTTCAGAATCCAAGGCCCATCAAAAGTCAACTTCAATTCTCCTCGATAGAAATCAGCCCTTTCAAAATGTCAATGACATCGTGCTGACGCGTCAGCCCAACCCTTGCACCACAGGGACGTGTGAGACAGATGACTTAGAACCATGAAGGCTGCGCCTCTCAAAGGGGCATTCTGTCCAACGAAATATGCAGCGACTAAGGTACGTAGTACCAAAAGGGCACCAACATATGTCGGATGTGCTTATGCGGCGTGGGCTGCATGGCGCAGTAGGTCCCAAGACAATCGAGTTCGCCCTGCGAGATGCCTCACAGAAACAAGGCTGCATCGAAACGCAGAAAGACAAAAGTTCGCCATGCTCAAGCTTTCCAATGATGCTTACGAGCCTTTGGTGACAACAGTTTCGAAATGTCGACACAACCTATCCAAAACATCATAACAGAGTCTATTTGGGGACGTTGTCGGCAGGAGAATCAGCACGACCGCCTAGCTACGTTTCTCAATCAATGTGCACATGAGCATTACGTCTTGAGCAAGAAAAAGCCAGGGACAACTTGCTCAGCAGAGGATATAGCATCTATCATCAGCAAGATCAAGTCTGAATCTCCGGTCTCCAAATCACAACTGATACCGAACTCAATAGAAGGCAGCCAGGGAGATACTGCAGTCTTTGACTGCGTTGTACGCATGATGTTCATGACCGCTGCCCAGACTGACTACGCACTCGGCGGGGGTCTCATCAGCTTCAAATGGAAGAATAATGAAACAATTGTCGATTTTCTAGATCGCGTTTACAGCCGAGTTTCCCTCAGCATCACACCAGATCAGCCTCTAAATATAAGGGACCTCAGGGCTGCCAATCTAACGAGAGAGACTGGAATCCAAATCAAGGGAACCAACAAGCTATCGGATCACCTACACCTAAGTTACGGAGATGACTTCAAGATTCTTTTCGTATTCCACCACCGGTCTTTTCTCGAATACAGTCTAAAAATACTGAAGGATGACCGTATCGATTTGGATCACTCTACATTGGACGCCCTTAAATGGTGGGTTGGTTATCCAGTTGAAAGATCTAATGCTGATCAACGTTCGGAAGCCGCTGTTTACATCCCTAGCTCCTGGCCGAGACCCTGCAAACTCTGGATCTTCTATTTCCAATACTTGGCGACAAAAAGTCCAGGAAGTTTCTGAAGGATTGGGTGAAGAGGGAGAAGCTTGACACGCGCTTACTGGACCTTAAACCGTCTACATTCGTTTTCAACCAGCCCCCAAAGGACCTACATGGACTGTACGAGCAGTATCCTTACTGGGGACGACAGCTGTCTAGGTTGAGAGAATTCGATGATCCGACTCCAATCACTTGGTGGCAAAAGTATACCGAACGGGGAAGGTCTCCTTGACGGATGTTTGAATGCGCGATCGCCGCTCTTGTTGTGACCGCATTCTCTGCATTGACTGCTACCGCCCTAGCCGCAGTCCAAGTATGGATCACATATTGTGACTGGGATGGTGCGCCTTCGAGGTCGTGGTGTTTATCTAAGAACGGAACCAAGGGGAAGTAAAAGTCGAACCGTTGCAACATATACTCTGCGAACTTCATTGGCCTTGCAGCTCCCTGGCACGCAATGCAGCACACGAAGACTTCCATACATCTCGATCTATGAATTTGACGACCGGCACTTGGGCACCCTCTGCATTGGAATATCAAGTAGCTAGTTCAGGCTGTGGGATCAAGTCAAAGACCCACCACCTCCAGCAGGTCTGGGTTTTGCTTAGCCGAGCAGTGTTAGTGAGCTATCCGGGCAGTGTCAACCACATAAGTAAGATATAATCCGTGTCCTATATCTATACTAAAGTCAATACGCTCCTATACTTACTTTTACCATTGGTATTATCGTCGCTGTTATTATCCTCGTCGTCGTCGTTATCGTCGTCGTCTGTATTTATAATTATCGTCCTCTACTACTATCGACCTCGTTAAAGTATTAGTTATACTACCTAGGTATGATTTATTTGTAGCAGACGCAGTGCACTATCCGGATAGCCAACTGACACTGCCCGCTAGCAGAACTCCTGGCAATAGTCTGGCGCTTAGTTACATGAACAGCAAGGGTTGATGCAAGTCAGCATTACGCGAGCCTGCCCGTCGTAGATAGTGATTTCTACCCAGGTGCAAGTGTTTTCGCTCGGGAACGAAGCTTCCATTCTTTCTACCCAAAACTTACGAATTACGAAGATCACAAATGGCGCCAGAAGCTGGGGGCGTCGCGCTGTCCCTGGATCACATCGCAAAGGCCCCAATCGAACATACCCGGATCATAATTGATGACGGCCCAGAACATGAGCACGAGATAGATAACCCCGCTCTCACTCTGGTAAGCGTGGGTAGGCAGATCAAGCTAGAAGCTCCTCCATTCATGGTCCGACCGAAAGCGTACACGAAGAAATTGGATTTCACGGTCCTGGGATCAAGTAACAGTTACTCCGTCACGAGGGCATTCAGACATTGCTGCCGAGCTCCCCAACGCACCCCAAATCCGAACAGTCAATGGTGGAACTACGACTTTAAGATTCTCAACATCTCGTTTCAGTCCAAGAATCACCGCCTTGTTTACGAAAGAGAATGTGTACCTGCCAACCACAAGTTTGAGACATTGCAATACATTGCGGTTGGTATAAGAGGCCCGAATATGATGCCTAAGGAGAAGCTTTTGCCAATTCATACCGGAGATGATCAAGGAATGTTCAAGCAGATATACAAGGCTTCGCATAGCCTCAGGCCTTGGCCACGACGCCTTCTTTCTCTGAAAAGCATCTCTGGCTTCGGCATATACCGGTGCTTCCCCAAGGTCGGCTACCATGCCCCCGTTCAGCTACACCCCCAAACGCAGGGTACGCTCGCTTTGCTGTTTGCAGATTATCAGGCGAACTACGTCGAGCCAGGTGGGCAAAGATGGATTCAATGGATGCAAATGGAGTTCAACGCCGGATCAACTGATCCGGAAGAGGGCATGTATGCTTTGGAACTAATCTTAAGTTGGTCGGCGCCGAAATTCATCTTCTGGGGCATATCGCCCATTCTCCTCAGCTTGGCCATCGGGATTTGGTATATGCAGCGGCCACTAACTGATGGAGATGACTTTAATTCGGTTGTCCAGACAGCTTGGTCAATCTCCTCGTATATAGTCACTGCTGCTACCGGTGAGTTACGGTTTTCTTCAGTGGCTTCAGACCCAGCCACGTTGTTTAAATGTTAACCTAACATGACAACAGTCTTTCTCGGAGTTCTGGCTGCGATAACTCAGTTTGGAGACATTTGAGATTCAAACAGAGATAAAGTCCCCAACGTTCTATCGTATAGTTGCAGGTTTGTCCGGGCAGTGCTGTTCAGTCTCGAGAGAAAGCCTGGTTTTTAACTTAAACGGAAGGGGGAATGGGCATGCTAAGGATGTCAGAGACGACAAGGATGAAAGTTACGAGAAAAGTCACAAGGGCAAAAGAGAAGTGACGGCAGCGAGGATGAAACAGATGGAGGATGGTGCAGGACTCAACTAAATTCTGCTTCAACACCTCAAGTACACATTGATTTCCCACTATTCTCAAACGAAAAAGAAATAAACCAATACGAAATGTCAACAGACGAGGCTTTTTCGCGTTAAGCAAAATGTTTGAACTTAAAAAGGACAGCCCGGCACCAGCACCGTGCTCCCCCGGTTTCACCCCGGCCCATCCCGGTCTAGACCCGGCCGCTCCCCCGACCCCTGACTCTTCCAAGTGAGCAGCAAATCCAGGTCCTCCATCTCCACACTTTCCCCATGTTCAGTTCTCCACTTTCCCCCGCGTCAGCTCCGTCTAAATTTCCTACGCAAGTCTCCTCCCAAAAAGTCACCTCACCCTTCCATTCTTCAACCCACATTTCCTCTTCCATCCACCTTATTTGCAGAGCGCGCGGTCATCCTTTCCACCTCTCCCGCCGCAACAGCATCAGCCTCCGCCTACCCCAAATGTGCCCCGTCCCATTCGGTGCCGTTGCAGCTGCTTGCCGAGGGGCCGTATAAGTGCCGATCGCAACCGCCGCAGTGGCGGTGATCTCGGCAATGTTTCACTCCTTCAACAGCCGAAGCCCGCCAGCCTCGGCCGTAGGCTCCGTAACGCCGTCCCGGAAGGTGAATAGGTCATGCCAGGAATGCACGAGGCGCAAAGTCAAATGCGATGGCGGTCATCCGTGCGCTAGTTGCGAGTACTACAAAGTTGCAGACACTTGCGAGTACAGGCAACGCAGTAAACGGCATGCCGTTAGCCGGAGGTACCTAAGTCTCACTCCTTATTCTCACCTCACTCAACCTCGGCTCATGTCTTTCATGCTAATCTCATCATAGTACCCTTGAAAGGGCATCTGAACAACTTCAGGCTCAGTCCCGCATCCTCAACGAACTATTCCCCGATATCCCAGTAGAAGACCTCGTTGGAAAGACTCGCTCACAACTTGTCGCCCTCATCCCTCGCGACTCACTCTACAACCTGCCGCCCACAACTCAACAAGATCCTTCACCGACTGACATCTCCGCCGTCGACGAAGACGACGATGAGAATGACCCGAATGACTCGACTCAGATCTCCGAGAACGGCGAACCCGCAAACGACAGACGATGGGACGAATCCGCCGCCGCTCATCAGCCCACCGCGACCATCCATGCAAGCGACGATATCAACGCCATCTCTCTCGCAACAGATCAGCATCGCCGCTCATATCTAGGCGTCACTTCCATGAGTGCCGTGCTCAGACCCATCTTTCGTCTCTGCCCCGCCGCCAAGGAACACACTGCCCAACGCGCAAAGTCATGGACCGAGGAGTCGTCGTTACCCCATTATCAACAAAGCCTGCCCCCTCTCTCTATCCTCAACGCAGCCAGTCAAGGAATGAATCCCCTTCGCGAGCAACGATGCATTGAGTTCTACTTTGAGCATATTCATCCCATAACGCCCATCCTGAATGAGGATGACTTCCGCAACACCTATGCCGCAGGCAATCGCCACGATGACTCTTGGCTGGCTCTCCTAAATATGGTCTTCACCCTCGGGTCAGTCGCCTCAGGGAGTGACACACTACACGTCCAACATTATAAGCAAGCACGCGCGCATCTTGGCCTCGACTCTTTGGGATCAGGGAACATGGAGAGTCTTCAGGCTTTGTGCCTTCTCGGGGGCTACTACCTTCACTACCGCAACTCACCCAACATGGCCTACGCAGTTCTTGGTGCTGCTCATCGCGTGGCCATCGCCCTCGGCTTACATCGTGAACCCGTCCGCAGTCACCGCCACGCAGCCGAGCACACTGCCGAACATCACAGTATCCGCACCGAGACCCGACGGCGGACATGGTGGAGCCTCTTCTGTCTTGATACCTGGGCCAGCATGACCCTCGGCCGGCCGACTTGCGGCAGATGGGATAGCAGTACCATGGACACGCTTCTACCCACTCCCCTCACCCCAGACGACCACGTCGCAGCATCCTTGAGAGCTAGTTGCCATTTCTGCCACATCTGCGACCGTATACAACATCGCTTCGCCCAACCTGCGCGCCTCTCGGCCCATGAGGCCCTATCCTTCGACCGCGAGCTCCGCGATTGGCACGCCTCCCTCCCCGAAGCCCTCAAGAACCCAGCCAACTCCCCGCCCAGGCTGACGGTCGCCCGCGAGTTCATGCGAAATAGATATCTCAACGTCCGCCTAATCCTTTCTCGCTGCTTCTTACTATACCTCGCCCACGACCACAGCCTCAAAAGAGGCAGCGCAACCGCAACCAGCGACATCGTCTCAAACATCCCCCAAGAGGAGCTTTCCCTCGTCGAATCATGCCGCACCGTCGCTTCAGAAGCAATCGACGCCATCACGCTCTACTGGACGCCCAACCGCGTCCACGTCTGGAACTCTGCGTGGTATCTCTTCCAAGCATGCATGGTCCCCTTATTATCCATCGCGATCGAAACCCACCGAGCAACAGCAGCCCGTAAACAACAACACCCAAACGCCCAAAGGCGAACATCGGGCGCATCAACTTCAGTCCCAATAACCTCAATAACAACACCTAATCATCCACCTCCAGTAGTCGCAGGCTCTCCGGATACCGTAGCCTCCGTCGCCTTGCAGACATGGTGCGCAAGTCTAACCAAGGCCCTCGAACTCTTCGCCGAAATGCGCCCCTGGATGCGTGCCTCGGACAGGGCTCCGGATATTGTGGCAGCGCTGTATGAAGCTGTCACCGCGGAAGTCGAGGGCGGGTCCAATGCGGGGTCCACGATTCGGACTCCTTCTGCGACCACGGACGGAGGGATGGATCTGTTCGGATGGTGCGATGAGCAGCTCACGGAGCTGGACTGGAGCACGTTTCTTGGCGGCGGGAGTGGGGGCGGGATGTCGGCTGGAGATGACCACTTGATGTTTTGAGATCTTCGGCGATTTAAGCAATAATACCAGGCTCTTTGATCAGCATTCTCGCCTGTGTGGGCGGAGGGAGTGTCCCATTCTCACGGTCGGCTTCGAAGGGAGGTATTGATGCGTAGCCTGCATATGCAGTACGTGAGCAGCTGCAGGCAACTAAGACACATCACGCGGTGAGAAATCCGCCCTTCGTACTCAACATAAGGCTGCGTACATACACCCTAGACTTGGCCAGTCGTTTTTGAGATCTTCATAATAGTGGCTTCAGCTGAAAGCCGTTCAGTCAGAAATGGCTGAAACCCTTCCTCGCCAAGCATCCACCAGGCCGGGTTCTTGCATCCCTTCTGCAGGCTGGGAAGAATGGAGGCTCACTATGAACGGCGTGGGTGCCCAGCCTGATTTGACATCCAATAACGACGTGCAGAGTGTTACACAAAATTACGCTTATGATAACGTTCTCTGCTATTTAAAAATTGAAGATAACGGTCCAGCCTTTTTCGCCGCCTAAGATCTTCGAGCAGCAGTACCCACTAACTTGGCATCAGGCAACTGTATTTAGAGATGTGCCTTCCCGTAGATCCGTGGCATTAAGGTCTGAGCTATCCATCTTTCCGAGTCTTCCTGAAAAGTTCTCGATACCCGAGAGCACTTGGCCTCCCACAATGCGTCTTCCATGGGTCGTGGTCATCGTCACGGGAACCTTTTACAATGCCCTGGCCATGAGTATTTTAGGTCACGAGAACTTCCTTCCACAACGAACGCCTTCTTCCGAACAGCATGCGGTCCTGAGCCTACCTGCAGCACCTGCACCGACATCTGCTCCAAGATTACGATTCAGGAATGCTGCTTTGGCTGTACGCGCTGCAGCAGACACGTGTGGTTTTGTATCTGACCCCTTTTAATTGTGAGCTTCTCCTCCGACTACATCATTTGACGTACGAAACTTACCTTGAATATTTTAGCAACTCGCCCATATGCTTGTGCAGGCAGTAGCACCTGTACGGCATTTGGGGCCTACCTCGGCTGTGGGACCAGCAAGCTCATCACGGAGTGTTACGACGGGACTGCGGCATTGTGCAGTTCGGGCGCAACTATAGGAGAAAGTACTCGTTGCTGGTAAGTGATCTCATGGGCCCCGAGTGGTTTAATTCTCATGCATCGTTAGCTGACGCAGTCACCTCTAGCACCGATACTACAGACGGTTGGGGGCCATGGTGTGTGGACTACGTCAAAAAGACGACGTCGGAAAAATACCTAACGAGAAAGGGGTGCTACAATGGGTTTGGGGCAATCAACAACACCTTCGCGAGTCAGGTGTTTCTCGTCAATGACCCAACCGATATCGTCAAGGCTTCGACCAGCGGGGTCTCGCTAGCCACATTGACAGTCGTTACCACCATCGCGGCAACGGTATCCGACTCCCTTGACGAAGGCTCCACCCCCACGCCGGCAACAACTTCTTCAGCCTCGGAGCCAGCGCAAACAAATATCGGAGCGATAGTTGGCGGCGTGGTCGGCGGTGTAGCAGTCATCGCGCTGGCAGTATGTATGATCGTGTGGCTGGTGCTACGCCGTAGGAAGGGAGCCCACAAAGATGACCCATCACCTACGTCGCATCACCCCGAGACAAGCCAGCCATTCATCCAGCCGTACGAGACCTCTAGCCCGGGCAGTCAGGACAAGAGGCTGAGCCAACAGCAAGTTCAGCAAAGACCCCATTCAATGTCTCCCGTTCCGCAGTATAGTTAGGGAGCTCACTTCGCTGGTCGTCAGAACAGGAACAACGTGAAGTTGGTGTGATGATGATATCAGGAAGAAAATTTACCGGTACGGAGGTCTTATGTAGCACGATAGTAGTTCCGTATCGTGAAATATCCAGGACTCTCTTACGTCGCTTCCGAAAAAGGAAGTAACGTGTACTTCCTTTCGATGTGTGACAGGTTGCATGGCCTCAGGCATGGTGAGACATCCCCCTCAAAACAACCTTGGAATATGCCTTAAGGCTCTCTCCATGGTCACTCCTTCGTCTAGAACCAAGCGGTCATTGGCGAAATGTTCCCAGCGCTCGGCCCTTCCTCTTAATGATTGTTAACGAATCTGCACTTCGGGAACGCTCGAGTTTCACGAAGCATCTCAGTCTTAGGCTCGTCGCAGTCCTTGTGGGGGACAATTCGCGTTTTCCATCGAATGCAAAGACGCGCCACAAGATCGGCATCTAAGTCATACCTACGGAGGTTTCGTGATCCAACCACCACATCAAATAGCCACCCGCTGAGCCTCACGCCCAAGTATGTGTACGACCTGTTCCCGGTTCCGAGGGAGGTGAACACGATCAAGCAACGACTTCCCCACCTTTCCAAGACAAGCAGCATCTTTCGACTTGACAGCCAGCCCGTCGTTAGATAAAAGACGTACTTATGCCCCATACTGAAAATGACATGCTTTCGTTCACACTAAGAGCTCACAAAACACAGCATATTGGTTGCGGACTACAATTTCCTTGCCCAACGTACGGTGTTCGAAGAAGACTATACAGGCCAGCATCTTCGTCAAGCACCTACCCCGACTACAGGACCAGCAGTGCATTTAAAGAATGTCGCATTAGAAAGGCGGTCTGGAGATACCTGCGGGTTCATATCCGACCCTTCCTATAAAGGTTCTCTCCTCCTTCTGCACGGGGATACTACTTACGCTCACAACACTAACCTCATAGTCCGTAGCTTCGCCCGTGCCGTTTAAATGTGGTAGCAGTGCCAGCTGTCATACATCGGGTCCATGGCTGCAATGCGGATCCTTCGCTATCACATCATGCTACAACGGCACGGCCCCGATATGTAGCAGCACATCCATTCTGGGCAGTGCCGAACATTGTTGGTACGAGGACTGAGCCCTTGCCAACACACTTGGACTGACAGTTCCTTTAGAGCACAAATTCAGAGAACGGATGGCTGCCTTCATGTGTCGATTACATCAAAAGGACCGCCTCAGATGGTTTCGTCACACGGAGGGGATGTTTCAGGACTGACTATGGGGTCGGCTTCAGCTATACAAACCAGATCTTCTTGGTAGATGACCCTACCGACATCGTCAGGGTCACGGCCAGTACCTCTCTCGCTCCCGGACCATCTGAGACTTCCAAACCTGAATCGGGGCCTAATAACAACAACGGAGCTATCATAGGAGGAGGAGTGAGCGGTATATCAGTCATCACACTCGCATTGCTCTGCGTGGTCATCTGGCTCATACTACGTCGAAAGAGACAGACTCGCGCCGGTGAATCGCCAAGAGAACTGTCCGATGCAAGCCAAAACTCAGCGCGGCCACCCTCAAATGCCCCGGTTCAGGCCCAGAGACATGATCAACGACAGAGTCAACAGCGTACCCAACCACATCAGTTTGTCAGACATGAGCTGCCGGCGAATAGTGTGGTTGAGTTGGAATGATCGAGATGGCAGCGCATGGCTCTGATCCATCATGTGTCTTTGCGGTCATGACCGCGCACGCATAGCGTCACGAAGTTCCACCGTCTTCCAAGCCTGGCGCGTAGCCATGAAATGACCGTCCCTTCCAGCGCGAAGATCAAATGATTCATCTATGCTGAGTTTTGCTATCCAGGCACACACCTCAAGCTAAGTGGACGTACTACTGCCTATGAGTTACCTAAGTTGTTATTTCGTTTTCATTGTCTAACGTTATTCTCGTCATTATTATCATCTTTGTAGTCGTATTCGTCTTCATCATCGTCGTTACATTCGTCGTCTTCGTCGTTCATAACGTCCCACACCCACTTTCCGCCCACCCAAAAATACCTTATGGAAAATGCTCACCGCTACTTTCAAACTTGAACAACTTCACCAACTTTCACTCAACCGCTACCATACTTTGCGAATATTATCATCATTAT
>JABGMY010003216.1:0-12122 GCA_014705525.1 Colletotrichum sp. HC292
CTGCATTGTTCGGTTGTGGTGGCGTGAGAGTTGGAAGGTAGGAGATGTGTCGGGCGCGGTCAGGTGGCCAGCTCGCTTATCAACCACGTTATACTTCTATGTTGCATCACAATAATTACTAGTAAGGTAGAGATTACTAGCCGAGTAGTGTCTACACATACGCTTGTAATCCGGGTACCCTACAATGAAGTGACTATGTTTCCTGCGTACCTGCTTTCGTTGTCGTTGGCGTTGTTGTCGTCTTTTGTCGTCGTCTTTCGCTGTCGTGTTTCGTCGTGTTTCGTCGTCTACTATCGTCGTCTACTATCGTCGTCCACTGTCGTCGTCATCTTCGTCGTTATCATAATCACTACCTCTATCGTTTTCTCTACTACTCTCGTTCTTATAGAATGTTAGGTGTGCTGCGATACTGCCCGGCTAGCAAGACTGTTCAGATGAGTAGGCAAGTCCTCAGAAGTTGTGGCTCATCTAGGCTTACTCCTTACCCTCCCTGGTATCTTACCTGTGCTCCTGGGTAGGTTGCCAGGGTGGTTTCTGCAAACGACCTTCCATCCTCAAGGTGCCCGCCCCTAAGGACGCCTTGTGCTTGGACAAGCGAGAAGGCAAAAAATTGTATTAAGTTTTGCCTGCCCTCAAAGTCCCCAGGGACCTTGTGAAATGGACAATATTGTGATGTATAAATTGTCGGTTGCCTCACCGAACAAGGCAGATCATTGCCCAATTCCTCCTACCAAACAACACCCTCTTGAGCAATTTTTCAACAACGTACACATCACACGATTTCATCATGACAACTACAAACAAATTTACGGCACGCCTGAAATACGAACAAGACTGGCCAAAATGGTTCTTGCAGCTTCAACTCCGAGCTTACGAACAGAACGTTTGGGAATACATCAACCCAAAGGCAGCCGATGTCAGTCTTCCTACGCAGTCTCCGCCACTGGAAGAGGCAATTGCGAGGAGTCAGACGCAAGTCACCGGACCAGGCGCTCGCCAGGAATATCCAGATCGCTTCGCCAAGTATTTCATGGCTGCTAACGAAAGTGAGGAAGTTCGAAGGGGTTGCCTCATCTTGCGGAGCTGGATTCACTCAACAGTCGACACCAGGGTTCTGTACGCCGCACAAGAGATAGCCTCCGCAGAGGGCGGCAGCCTGCAGGCTGTCGTGCGGGCTCTGCCAGGCCAACTTGCTCTCCCGAAGAGGAATGTGATGCAATCGTTTTTCTCCTCGTTCAAGACGAAAAGTTCCCCAAAACGGGATTTGTTGATGCAGAATACAAATTTAGGGGCTTCTCAGAAAACTGAGGCCGCCGCCGCGGGGGCTGATTCAAACTCTCTCCAGACTACGACTTCGCGTAGAACATATTGGAACCCAAGATCAATCTTGGCACCATTGAAGCGAACCAAGGCAAACACAGAATCGAGCCTTTTGAAGCTTCCGAACGAGTTGCTCCTGAACATCGTCGAGCGCCTCGAGCTACATGACGAATTTATTCTTGGCCAGACTTGCAAAGCATTCCGAACTATCGTCCAAAAGGATTGGAATGCTGTTTTCGGCCGTCTTTCTTCAGCTCATAAACACATCTTTTTGACTGGAGTTGCCTTTGTCTTACCTGACAACTGGGTCTGTGGGTTTTGTGACAAGCTTCATCGTCTTCAAAAAGACGATGTACCTTGGCAAAAAACTCGTAATCGCTGTCCATTTGACAGAAGGGGGGTAAGGCTTGCCGCTTTAGGCTTCGAAATTCGAGAGAGGCATGTTCAGCTTGCTCTGAAGCTGGCACGACTCAAGACCGTCAACCAGAAATACCTCAACAAGATAATGTCACCTTTCAGCCACGAGTTCAACTCTGTCATATCTGCAAAGCACGAGTACTTCCGAGTCGAGCCTAAGATTATTCGGGAAAGATTTATACTATACACTCAGCTCGATATCGTCAATGAAGACGGACTTACTCTTGAAAATTGCGATGTCCAGAAGCTTTGTCCACACATGAAGTTTGACTCTGACGACGGTGCTCAAAAGCGCAGGTGGTTATATGGCGCAGAGAATCTCGGTAAAGACGTCAGAACAGCACTTTCACAGCCCGGCAACGAGATTAGCGGCTACTGCCCACGTTGCCCAACAGATTATGCAATCATAACTGGTCCTGAAAGCATTAATATTCAAGCATGGTACGATTTTGGATCATACAAGTCCCCGAACGATAAATCATGGACCGTACATGTTTGGAGCGACCAGAGCATGTGGGAAAGAGGGCCGATTGTGTATCATGATCCTGGCAGTATTTGGAGGCTGTACGACACGGGCACTGGGGAGAATGGACAATAATAGACAACAACGAGAGACAGCGGCGACAGTAGACGACAAGGGCGGCGGAGCACAAGGACGACGGACGACAAGGACGACGGACGACAAGGACGACGGACGACAAGGACGACGGACGACAACGGGGACATCGACGATAACGGGGACATCAATGATAACGGGGACATGGACGGGAGCGATGAAGAACATAACAGTTATAATGATCAAAAGGGCAACATCATAATTATTAGACTCATGACAGAAACATTAGAGTCGAACAATAACTACCACACTGTGATAGGTAGTATACCACTTGGATAATACAAATCTTGAAATTCAATAATGATTTCAGATGTACCTATATAAGCTTTCCTACCAGTGGTGTCCGCATGCATTGAGTCTTGGAGGTTTTGCCCATTTCTGGCAGAACCTAACCGGGAAGATGGGCAACGTACATCATGGGGGAGGCATCCTCATCTCAGCTTCCCTCAAGGCAGGGTTTCCTCCATAGCAAGTCAGTGAAGTAGCGGCATCCTTAAATAATGTCTTTATATGTAGCGTGGCCTAAGATACGTAGATCATGAGATAAGGTAGTAATCGTAAATTTCCTAACTATTCTGCGCCCTCTTCATCTTATGAGCTCCTTTCGTACATCTCGTGGAGGTTCATGACGGGCACCTCGCGGGTTCTTTCGCACTTAGTTAGGAAAATACGTAGAATAAACCACCGTAATGAAAGAAACTAGGTTTTTGGAAGTGTCAGATAGCTGGCGTATTATCTCAATCAGACGCCTTATCTTGATTGAGAAGTCTAGCAATACACCATTGAAAGTGTCATGTTCTCTACCTGTACGTATGGCACATTCGCCCTTTCTCTGATGTCTAAGTGGTGATGAAACTGAGAGGAGAACTACTCACACATGACCTTAAAGGTGTACATCGGTCAACAACTACGGATGGGGCAAACATGAGGCAGTGTGCGATACCGAAAGAAAGATGAAACTTAGATCAAGAACCGGGAATCGGGTCGACGGGCTTCATTTCTACTGACAAATCCATATCCCATAATCGTAAACTTGCCTCGCGGTTTCTAGAAGCGTCAATGACCGGAAAGGTGCTTGATCTATCTCCAAATCCTACAGGTTGCACACATCGCCAACAATGAGGGTATCTCATGCAAAAAGTACGACACGCTCGCTCAATTCCAAATCAAGTTCCTCAAACAAGAGCCCAAACCAGCACCAAGGCAACCGCAACCTTGTCAACCCAGTGCATACCCAGCGTCGCCGCGCCGCTGCCCGTCCGATCGCCGCCCCTGGTCGCCGCGAAGTCGTTGGGCAGCACGAGACTGGGCAACGTCCCGAATGAAGGCGTCTCGAACACCGTCACGGGCGTAATCGAGCTCTCTACTGTCGGCGTGACCTCCGGCTCTGGCGTCGTCACGGCAGCAGGCGGGGGTTGCGTTGAGGTCGGGGCATCTTGTGGTGGTGGTGGTGGAGTTGCGGATGTTGATGAAGTTGAGGACGTAGACGGTCCGGCGGGCGCCAATGCCGGGGGCACCAACGTCGAGAACCCGCCCTGTGCTGGATTCGCGGCCGGGGGGTCCGTGAGAACCGCCGGGAGTGGTGATGTCGTCGAAGTAGTCGTCGTCAACACCAAGGAAGTGGCCGGAGGCGGTGGAGGAGCAAAGCCGCAGTCGGCCATGATCTCCCTGATATCTAATCTCAAGTCAGCCTCTACCCATCAAACACAGTCTCGAAACCAAACAACTCACCTTCATTCGCCTCAACAGCCGTCGCATTCGCCGCAATACACCCAGCACACCCATTCATCGCCCAAAACACATCAAACGACGTATCCTGACACACGCACTCCTTCTCCTCCCGCTCCGCCGCCGCAACAACCTGCGGCGGCGCCTCATCGCCGCTCGAGTCAGAATCGCTATCCGACTGCACCTGTCTCCTCCCCATCCTCTCCTCCAGTCTTTGCCTCCTCCTCCTCACCCTCTCCGGCGCCAAAACGTGTCTCCGCCGCGCCTCAAAGTACTCCACCGCCCCATCATCGTGGAAAAACCGCTTGTCAATGTCCCCGAACCGCTGCTTCGTCTGCGCCTCGCACCGCGCCGTGAGCTGCAAGATCGGCGCGCAGACCGGCACGCACTCGGGCGGCACGTCCTCCGCGTCGAGGTCCTCGGCCCCGACGAGGACGGGCAGCTGGGCGACGGATGAGAGGGCGGCGAGGGCGGTGAGGTGCAGCCCCAGGCTGTTCCGGCGCGTCATTGTCGGCGGTGGACCATGCAATCAATGTATAAATGGCCGCGATGTGTAGAATGGAGCGGAGTAAATGTTGTGAAAATGGTTGTCGGTAGTAGATGGCCGATTTTCGTCCAATGTTTGTTTGTCCCTTTTCACACTCGAGCGTAGTCGTAATTATGCGTTCTCTGACATCTGTCATCCAAACTCTGCATCACCAACTCTAAAAATTCCGTGACATCGCCTTCCCAACACCAAACAAGAAGAGGGGGAAAAAAAAAACCTCACCCCATTCCCGCCCGCGCGTCCGGGGGCTCTACCACGTTTTATTCACCTCTTCCCGGAGTAATCTTTATTTCGTATTTGGTCAAGACGGAAACAAAAAAATCCCCTAAAACACATCCGCACCCCCCATAATCCAACCATTCCCAAACATTTCGTGTATCACGACTAACCTCACCCCACAACCCGGGCGCCCAACCACAACATCAAAGAGCTCTGACAGGTCGGGAACGCGGCTACCGTTGATAAGGTCCGACGCAGTGACCTCTCCCTCAAGAACCCATCCGATTTGATCTTCGACCAGGATACCAGGGTTATTTTCCCCCAAAACTCCCTATCCGCACAATCATATGCGCACGTTGCCAACCATCGAGTCATTCGTCATCGCCAACCGAGAACTCTAATCCCCTAAAGACCGACTCTATCGCAAGCATCATCAGGAATTCTAGACAACTTCGAGAAAAAGCCAAGATCTATGCCAGCGGGTCCGAACCTCTAGCCGTCTTCTCCGCGGTCCGCTAGGTCTGCCACTGTCTGTCTACCGGCCGAAGCCTATCCTATCCCCCCGAACGTCGGTATCTGACAAAACCGTCATACGCAATCCAACACACAACCTGCCACACGCCAAGTCGTCTCGCCAAAGATGCTTATAATCCCCTCCCTCCCCTGGCCTTCTTTTTTTCTTGGCTTCCCATGCCTCGCTTGACTTCGCTTCCTGACTTGACTTGCCTTGGCGAGCTTTCTCACGCATCGTAGCCGTCTTGGCTCTTTCGCCTGCCGGCCTCCCGAGGTTTTGGCATGCCCTGTCGCTTCCCGAACAGCATTACCAAGAACCCAAGCAATGCCTCTCTCCGTGGCTAAGAATGCTTACTTACTGGTAGAGCTACCGAGCAGTCTGGGCATTGACAAATCTTCACAGCCGTCCGAGTCACAACGTCATCTAGAAATAGCCGCGTCATGTCTTGCCTCTTGGTGGGGGGTATATTTCTCTAAACTATAACAACAACATGAATACAGCGCCAATCCATCCGGTCTACACGCACGCGTTCCCCTCTCCATTTTCCCAGCAGCAGGGAAAATGTAAGTACGACTAACCCCACGTACCACCGCCGCCACCACCGCGTCCAGCCTTCCTCTGTGCGCTGAGCCTCCAGTCGTCCTCGCCGGCATACTTATTATGCAGCGGCTGGATCCTCTCCGCCTTCTTCCTCTTGGACAGCCTGTCCGTCGGCGCGACCTTAAAGAACGTCGGCGCCGCGTCGACGAGCCACTTGGGCTCGATGCTCGTCGTGCAGTGCATGTACTCCTTGGTCGTGAGCACCAGCGTGTGGTAGATGACCCACTCGGCCTGCTTGCCGAACAGCGCCGAGCTCGGGTGCAGGTACACCGGCGTGCCCTCGATGAGCGTCTTGTAGCCCTCCTGCGGGTCCTTGCGCGCCGCGTTGCGGAAGAAGCCCGAGCAGAGCGCCTGCCGCACGATCTGTGTGTTGCGCCCGCAGGATGCGACGGGGTGGCGGTACCGGTCCATGATCTTGACGAGCTGGTCGTGCACGTCCTTGGCGCGCTTCATGGAGCGCGCCTGGATGAAGTTCTCGAAGCACCACGGCGCCGAGTAGCCGCTCTGCTTCCACGAGTTGTAGACGTTGAGGAGCGTGAGGTGGTCGCCGTGGGGGTCGTGGAACTTGGCCTTCTTCTGGTCCGCCTGGGACTGCTTCTCCTTGGGCCGGTAAAAGACATTAGGGAGGTTGAGCATGGCGACGATGATAAGCATTTCCGCCGAGCAGTGCATGTCGACAGAGATGATGAGGACCTTTGCTAGGGACGGCTCCATGGGGAAGTCTGCCATTTTGCGACCGAGACGGGTCAACAGGCCTTCGTCGTCGAGCGCGCTGAGGGCGTAGAGTTCTTCGAGGGCCGTGAGCATAGTGTTGATAGGAGGAGGGTCCATGAAGTCGAAGTGCAGCAGGTCGTTGATGCCCATCGCCTTAAGCATAAGAATAACATGGGACAGGTTCTGACGCTGGATTTCAGGAATCGTTGTAGGCAACATCTCGGACTGATACGCGGCTTCGGTATACAGACGGAAACACTTTCCGGGTCCTGTACGACCGGCTCGTCCGGCACGCTGGTTTGCTTGTGCCTGGGAGATGGGCGTGACGACCAAGGAGTCCATACCCAGCTTAGGATCGTAGGCGTTCTGCTTGACGAAGCCGGGATCGACAACAAAGTAAATGTTGTCAATGGTGATGGAGGTTTCGGCAATGTTGGTTGCGATGACTACCTTTCGGCAGCCAGGCGGCGCGGGGTCGAAAATGCGACTCTGCATTTCGTTCGGAAGTGCGGAATACACGGGCAGGATGATGAGCTCTGGGACGTTTGGCCCTAGAGCTTTCATGCGCTCGTATAAAATCTCGCACGAGGTGTCAATCTCTTCCTGGCCTGTCAAGAACAACAGGATATCGCCGGGAGGTTCTGTCAGGTGAATCTGCATTACAGTGACCAGCGCGGCGTCCAGGTAGTCCGATTCTGGCTCGCGAGAGTAGAGAACCTCGACAGGGAACGTTCGACCCGGAATAGTGAAAATAGGGCAGCCGTCAAAGTAGGTTGAGAATTTGTCCGCGTCCAAGGTTGCTGACGTGGCGATCACCTTCAGGTCCTTGCGGCGCTTCATCGTCTTCTTCAACAGCGCAAACAGTACATCCGTCGAGATTGTACGTTCGTGAGCCTCGTCCAGCATAATGACCGAGTACCGCTTCAGATCAGGGTCCACCAGAATCTCACGCTGAAGCATACCATCCGTCATGTACTTGATCTTGGTCGCAGGACTAGTGCGGTCCTCGAATCTGATGGTGTAACCAACGGCCTCGCCCAGCGGTGTGCCGACTTCCTCAGCTACACGCTTCGCGACGGACATGGCCGCCACACGACGAGGCTGGGTGCAACCGACGACACCATTATTGGCGAAGCCGTCTTCCGCCAGATACTGCGTAAGCTGTGTAGTTTTGCCTGAGCCAGTCTCTCCAATGACTACCATAACCTGGTGATCTCGGACGGCATCCAAAAACTTTTGCCTGAAAGCATACACAGGAAGCGTCTCTCTCTGCTCCTTGATGCTCAAATTTGTCCGCCTGCCGAAGGATTGGTCCTTGGGTGCTACCGCACGCTTCCACTCCGGCACAGCGTCGGGCTTGTTCTGGTTTATCTGCGACTTGGCGTTGCGCAGATCGCTGGCGAACTTGCGCTTGTCGGGGTCCGCCATCGGGTCGTTCCACTGAGCAGAGAGGTCGACCTTGGAATCCTCTGCCGCCGCAGCTTCCGCTTCTTGTTGTTTCAGCTCCTTTCTCTCCTTGGCCAGCGCTGTGCCTGACATTGCAGCACGGTTCATGGACCCATCGGGCGCTTTCACGACTCGAATGGGCGACAGTTCGAGAGACTGCTTCGTCTGACCAGCCAGGAATGGCGGCTCCTCCTCGCGCACTTCAATGTCGACATCCTCCTCCAGCTCCAGCTCGGCCTCTCCCCTGAGTGTCGCGTTGTAGTCCTCTTCCAAATCAGGGTAATCCGAAGCCTTCGCAACACCCGAGGCAATCAGCTGCCGGATCTCCCATCGCTCAGGCGAAGTCATCCGCCTCTTTTGCCGGCGCTGTCCGGCCTGGTGTTGTGGTGGTGGCATTACTGCGTTGTCGAACATGTTTCCATCCCGGCCACCGCCAAGAGCCTCCATGTTTGCGCCTGACGATATCCTGTCCTGTGGATGGAGGTCCATGCCGGTCTCTTGGTCCACCTCCTTCATCGAAAGCCCTATCCTGCTGCCCTCAATATTGACGACCTTGACCTTGACATCCTGGCCTCTCGTCAACAGATCGGAGGGGTGGTTCACACGCTGCCCCTCCACCAGTCTAGAGATGTGCACCAAACCATCCACCTTGCCACGCACACCATGCAGGTTGACGAACGCGCCAAAGTCCTTGATTCCAGTGACATGGCCGCCGTACACCTTGTGAAGTTGCGGCGCATCGTCGAGCTCTGGTTCTGGCGCTCTCCTGAAGCGGCTGTCGTCTTCGTCGTCGTAGGTGCGCCTTCCCCTGCGTTGCTTCAGGGAGGGCCCGTTCTCGAAGTCGTCGACGGACCTCGATCGCGACCGGTACTTGTCTCGTTTCCTGCGGTCCCTCGACCTCGATCGATCCCTCCTCTTCCGCCTCGACTCGCGACCATCGTCAGGACTGCGACTGCGTTTGCGCGAAGAAGCCTTCTCGCCCCGGGCCTTGCCCTCCAGCCCCTCCAATAGCGCCAGTGTATCGTCAATCGCATCGCCGTCGCCGATGTTGTCGTAGGCAACGGCCTTGTCGGGGACCGAGAGGCCCTTAAAGATCTGCTGGTTCTCTTCCGCGCTGCGGTGGTGGTGGTCCTCGCTGCTGTCGCCGTTCTTTTGCGCCTTGCCCTTGAGCTTCGGGTGCATCGTCAGCACGAGACGGTCGACACTGTCGACTAAACTCGGGGGGAACTCGGCGCCGATGGCGGCGAGCTTCTTCTTGAAGGCATCGTAGTCCTCGGCGTCGACTCGCTGGGCGATGATGAACTCGGCAAGGGTCTTGTCAGAGACGCCTAAATGGTTCTGCAACTCGGAGGTGACCTTGGAAACGAGCGACAAGAGCTCGAGATTCAAAAGGTCGTCCATCGTCGCGATATGGTTGTGAAGAAAAAGACAAGTTGTCAGGACCTCGACGTCGATGGTCACTGAGGCCTCAAAAAAGTTCCAAGCTTAGGTACACGCTGCGCGACGCCGGTAGGCATGACGGATTGGCTGGCTGGCGTTGTCGGAGGAAATAGCCGCCGCGTTCCGGTCGCCATCGCCTCAGACGGGACTGGACCTGACGGGAACAGCACCTGGGGGCACGGACCCGCATCTTCTTTCCCAGCGGCTTCCGGCAGACCTGCAGCCAAGTACCTGAAGTACCTCACCAACAGCTGCAGGTGTGGAGAATTGAAGATATCCACTGCCGGAATAGAAGATTCAAGATTCTGCATATGAATCTTTGCGCGGTCGCATTTACCCATTCGTCATGATTGCATGAACGCTGATATGTTGCAACCTGAAGCATCTCCCAAGTTATCGAAGCCTGCTGAGAAACGTAGCGCTCCAACCTTCAAAAGCAACGTCGAATACTTGCCGTTTAAAATTCCATCATGTCAACCCCATCTCTACATCGGTCGAGTAACTAGAGCAACCTCCCTGTTGATGTGGTCCATGTGGGGTTTCCCGCGACCTAACGAGATGGCCGTCCGTTCATCTGCATCCTGCATTGGTTTCATGCAGGTCCGTCAGTGATGTCAGGTAACTTTAAGCTTCCCTGTCCATCAGAGATCATACACTTGAGCACATCGACAAAGACGTAAGGCGATTGGAAACGTATGCTATGTAGTATTGAAAGAGACCCCGACGCCGGGTGTAATGATATCCTTGGGTCATTATCATGGATGCTAGCCTACTGTCCACTGAGGAGCGACTTCTATTCGCACTCATATCCGCGCAACTGTATCTGGGTATTGTATTCGCGAGCAAACCGTGCTCGTCTGATGCCTGCTGATGGTCCTCTTGATCGCACAAATCATGACCTGTAAAACTTTTGTGTCGTGCCACGGGAGCTGGGTCATGCCTCCCTGCTCCCGTGTTCTATCGAACCAAAACGTATCGTGAGGATCGGTGTCTTATTGCACCAGCTTCTCGAAAATGTCAATCAGACTCCGGACGCCCTTCAGCACGTTCTCGTCAGGGCCCTGGCCCGGCACCCACTGCGCATGGGCAAAGTCGATGAGCTTCAGCGAGTAGACCTTGGGCAGGGCGGGGCCGTCGTCCTCGTCGTCATCGTCTTCGGCATCGGCATTCGCGTCTCCGTCGATCAGTTCGATACCGCTATCCACCCTGGCCGCATTTCCACTGGGCTTCTCGCCCTCCGCTGCATCGGCAG
This sequence comes from Colletotrichum sp. HC292, assembly GCA_014705525.1. Lineage (NCBI taxonomy): Eukaryota > Fungi > Ascomycota > Sordariomycetes > Glomerellales > Glomerellaceae > Colletotrichum > Colletotrichum sp. HC292. The sequence continues at coordinate 10,814 of JABGMY010003216.1, forward strand.
CGGCGTTGTTCTGCGCAATGGCTTCCTTCAACTTCTCGCCGTCACCCTCAAAGACGAACAGCAGACTGGCAGAGTACATGCGACTCTCTTCGGCGGCGAGGACGCGCTCGACGTTGCGCAGGTCGCGCAAAAAGGCCCGGGCGACGGCGTTGGCAAGGTCGTCGTCGATACCGGCGGTCTTGTTGAAGATGAACTTGCGGAAGTTCACGACAATGTTGTCGGCGTTGACGTGGATGCGGCCATAGTCCTTGTCATAGATCTTGTAATCCTCGGCATCCAGCTCGGACTTCATGGAGGACCCGCGGTAGACCTTCATGCCGGCAATTCTGAAGCCCAGGGGACCGTGGGTGGTCTTGGAGGTGATGTCGTCGAAGCGCTTCTTCTTCTCAGCAGGGGCATCATCGGCCCAGAGGCGCACACCAAGCTTGACGTCAAGGATGTTGGGAGAGGTGAAGCCAGCTCCCGAGTTCTCGAGCACGATGGCCTGGTCCGTCTTGATCTTCTTTGACTTGTTCTGCACCCACTTGTCCTTGTCCTGCTCGGCGGGAGCCTGACCGGTGACAGCCTGGGTCAGTTCCTCTTTGGCGGCTTGTGTCGCGACGGGGCCAGGGGCACCGTCTTCAATGGAGCTGAGCTCTGCGCTGTCGTTGAGCTGGAGAGTGCCCATGTACAAGGGCATCAGCTCGGCGAATTCAGGGTGTGCTTCGTTGGCGGAGTTGTAGAAGTCGACCTCAGCGATCGTGCAAGGCTTGATGAAGAGCTCGCCAGACTCGTCGCACATGGTTCCAGCACTGCATTCGAGGCAACGTTAGAGACACATCCCAAGTGCTGTTGGCCAGCTGGCGCATTGCGGATCGCGAAAAGGGGCAGCATAATGGCGACTCACTGTCCAGCAACGGTGTGACCGTAGTCGACGAGTTCGGCTTTTGTGGGAAGCGCCTTCTTGCCCATTGTGTCTGCGTTGTTGACAGAGGTTGGAAAAACGAGAGGAGTGGTGGTGTCCAAAGTCGAAGTCGAGTCAACCGCAGAGGTAGTCAGGGGGGATCCTAGGACTGTCTCGCGCGTGCGCAGGAGGTAGAAGTTGGGGTAGCGGGCTGATTTGTATCGGATTTGTTGCAAGCTGCAGCGGTGGCAGCGACGGCGTGGCAATGAAAAGGATTTGGGGGTTTAAGCACAGAGCAAATGTCCAAGAAATCAGTTTCCGGCAAACGGCAGTGGGAAGGCTTGGCAACGAGAGGGAAACGAGGCACAGGAGGAGCGGATCGACAGTCTGGACAGACGAGACGAAGGCGAGGAGGGGGGGGGGGAG
>JABGMY010003216.1:21643-39810 GCA_014705525.1 Colletotrichum sp. HC292
GAGGATGAGGCTTTCCTGGCCAATTGGCGTTGTGACGAGGGACCAACAGCGTTTTTTTCTTGCGTGCGAGATGGCCCAGAAACGATAATTACGTCCGTAAACAGTGTAGGCCCAACCCCAAACCCACACGCATTTCTCGGTGTGATTGCCTTCTTTTCGAAAGGTACCTGGAATCCTCCTGTCTGCTTCGCAACGGCGCAAGTTCTCTCTCTGCCGTCCTTTTGTGCTGTTCTTCATCGGCTGAGCCGTACGGAAGGACCCTCCACCTCCACCATCCATACGCCTCACACGCACCTTGAGTCACAGACCCCCAAATCCTGACTGTCTACCTACCTATGTATCTTCTCCTGCTTGAGGCCACTTCTGAGATAGGCCTATCCCCCCCCGAGTTACCGAACTTGCGAAGGTTTGTGATGGGATACGCCTGGTGCCGCGCCGTGGCTGGCTGGACCATGTGGATGTGGCATGGGGAGGAGGATGACCGGGGTAGAGGCGCTCCTCCCGTTCGTTCACGCAACGACGCAGTTACCGTTTACGGCAAACGCACATCTACTACTAAGAAGGGTCTGGCACTTTGAAGGAGGAGTCCTAAGATGTGATGGCCCCCAAACATCACATCCTATCTAGACCAAGACGAGCGATGAGATGCCGGGAATGGAGGGGAGGAACACCGACACTGACACTGACACTGCCTCCACGGTGATGGCGGCGCAGGATGAGGGAGGGTGGAGGAAGGAAGGCAGCCATCTGACGGGAAGGAATCTGGGTCCTGCCCCCGAGGTGAGAACCATATATGACTCCCTGAGGCCGACGTGTAAGTTGGATGTCTGAAGGGCGTAGACAAGAATCCATTACTCTCCTCGACTCTTTGGTTTACCCCAAGAAGAAGCATTCTCTCTCTCTTTCCCTCCCACATATCTCCTATACTGTTACATCTTCGTGTAAGGCCACTACACTACCCCAGACTTCCATCATCAACCATGGCGCGGGTAGAAGTGCACCACCTCCACCCTACCAACTGGGAATCAGACCCAGAAGAAGAAATCTTCCCCCTCTCCACGCTGGACTACCTCTCGGGCCAGCTCTGGTGCAACTACGTCCTCTTCTTCAAGCTCCCCTCTGCCACCCCAGACTCCCAGTCCGAGCTCATCACAGTCCTCAAGGCCGGCCTCGAGAGGACCCTCTCCCAGGTCCGCCAGCTCCCCGGCGTCCTCACAAAACACCCCTCCGGCTCCGGGCTCTGCTGGCACAAGAAGAAAGAAGACACGGTCGAGTTTCACGTCCAATGGCTTGACGACACCGCCGCCTCCAACAAGAAGAACAAGAAGTATCCCACCTTCGCCGACCTCGAGAGGCAGCACTTCTCCTCAAAGGCCCTCGGCGACTTCAAGACGTGGTCCGTCCACCCCTTCAAGGGCGGCCAGTGCCCGGAGTCCCACTGGACGAGCCGGCCCAAGGCCGCCGCCTACAAGGCCACCTTCATCCCCGGCGGCATGGTCTTCATGATGCACCACCACCACTTCTCGGGCGACATCATGGCCTGGTCCGGCCAGCTCCACCAGCTCGCCGAGAACTGCAACGCCATCTGGGCCTCCCGCGGCACCGGCTCCGCGCCCAAGTTACCCGCCTGGGACCCCGCCTGCCTCGACTTCTCCCTCACCACGAAGCCCGACCTCCCGGAGTCCCAGCAGGTCGACGGGCCCAGCGCGGCGCCCGAGCGCAACGCCGCGTACCGCCCGTCGAAGCGGCTCCTCTTCCACCTGCCCAAGAGCAAGATGGCAAAGCTTAAGAAGCTCGCTGCCCCGCCGGATGAAGACGGCGAGGGCAGGTGGATCTCGAGCTACGACGCGTACACGGCGCACATCTGGCGCGTGCTCTCGCGGCACAAGGCGGCGCTGTACGAGCCGGACCTGAAGGAGGCGCTGATCTGGGGCGAGGCGGTCAACATGCGCCCGCGGTTCCGGGACCCGGTTGTGCCGGCGCGGATCCAGAGCAACTTCATGTCGGTGGCCGTCAGCTTCCAGAGCGTGGTGCCGACGATGAGCGGCGAGGAGGTGATTTCCTCGGCGCCGTTTTGGAAATTAGCATCGTACGTCCTTCTTCCCCCATCTTCTCAAAGTCATATATACTAACGGGTATCCTTTTCCAGGTACATCCGCCAGCTCACCAACACGGTAACGCAGTCCTACGTCAACGCGATGCTGGCGTCCCTCGCGCCGATCCGCGACAAGACGACGCTCTTCATCCGCGGCGACGCCTTCCACCCGATGACTACGCTCTTCACGGACTGGCGCGACACGCGGCCCTGCGAGGCGGACTTCGGCTTCGGCGCGCCGTACGCGTTCCGCTGGCTCTTTGAGACCGTGCAGTCGGGCATGTTCGTGACGTACCCGGCGCGCGTCAACGGGGCGCCCGCCGGCGCGGACGAGGGCACCGAGTTCAGCTTGCCGGTCGAGCGGGAGGTGGCCGCGGCGCTGCTGGCGGACCCGGAGTGGAACGAGTACTTTGAGTACCGGGGTGTTGAGAATGATGTCGATGATGTGGAGGGCGCGGAGGAGGAGGAGACGGAGAAGGAGGAGGAGGCGGTGGCGGAGGTGGTGAGGGACAGGTTGAGCAAGGTGGAGAGGGATACAGTCGTGGTGGTAAGGGGCGTGGCGGCGAGGTGTCGCAACGCTTCTGTCCGCGTGCGGGATGTTTGTGGCTGGCTGGTTACGGTGTTCAGGAGGGTGATGACGAAAGGATTGTAAGCGGGCTTGCCTTTCTCCGTCTTTTGTGTAGGATAACATATCCGGTATGGTCTTTTCTGTCGTTTTCATATGTAGAACAAGCAGGCGGTTGGAATTAACAAACAATAATCACTATCAATTCGACTTACACTGCCCAAAACTGCGAGAGGAGAGAGAGAGAGCCTTGGAATTTGAACCTGAGAGCTTGAAACGGGCAAAAAGAAAGCAGGGGGGAGGAATTGAGCCTCACGCGGGGGTCGAACCCGCAACCTTGAGATTAAGAGTCTCACGCTCTACCGATTGAGCTAGCAAGGCCTGCGAGATGTGATTGTTGACGTTGACTGGCGTGCGAGAGACCAAGAGCCAAGTGGAGCGGTAGGGCTTGAGCTGGGTGAGTGGGAAGGGAAAAAAAACTTCATCGTGGAATCGCTTCTTGTTAAAATTTCTCTCGTGAACTAGTGGGTTCGCCCCGAAAGCATGGGCCCGTCCGGCAGAAGAGAATCCACCCGGCCCCGTCTTCCGGCCCCGGCGGACCCCTAGCGGACCGCTTAGCTCACTCCGGCTTTCTCCCGTACACCACGATCCTGTCAAAGTCAGCACCCACCACCATAACAGCAACAAGAGAGGACACACTACTCACATGGGCCAGTACGCATGGATACTCCGATCCCCCACATCCTTCCTCGTCTGCGCGGCGAGCACGTTCACCTCGTCCGCCTTCCACGCGAGGCCCCTGGTCAGGAACGCCATCAGGAACCCCTGCAGCCCGGTGGTGATGTTGTCGTAGTTCCACGCGCCGAGCTCCTTGAACTTTGCGTGGCGCGGCCACGTGTTGCTGGGCCACTTGAAGCAGATCTCGGCGACATCCACGAAGCCTGCGGCCTCCATCATGGGCTTGAGGGTGCTGAGCTCGATGAAGGCGTGGTCCATCTTGGCGGCGGCCTCGCCCAGCAGGGCCATCGACTTGTGGAGGGCGTGGTCCGGGGTCAGGGTGCCGTCGTCGGAGAGGGGGAGGCCGAATTCTTGGAGCTCGAGGTAGCCGCCCGGGTTGAGGTTTCTGCGGGAGATGGTGTGAGAGTTGGAGGGTTAGATGTGGGGGACAGGGATGGGGGGACATTTACTCGTAGGATTGACGCAGGTATTCTTTCCATTTTGAGATGGACGAGTTCATCATCCGGGAGTGGATGTAGTCAAAGGGGCGGGAGTAGGTCCAGCTGTCCTCGATGTCGTCGATCTCGAACTTGACGTTTGGCGGGACGCTGAGGGATGTTAACGGAGACCGAGAGGTAACGTCCATAGAGCACATACAACTTCGGCTGCGTCGGAGAGAGATCTACACCAATGACCTATAAACGAGGGTCAGATCACATCAACGAGGGTGCCGTTGAAATTGCCTACCTCCGAGCCGGGATGCTCATCGCCGTAGTCCATAGCCCAGATACCCGTTCCCGTTCCCAGGTCAAGAACGCGGCCCGGATTGGCGTCAGCTTTGTTCGGCGGGGACAGGCCGAGCAGACCATCAAAGGAGAGGTAGAAGATGTGATGCTGAAGGTCTCCAGACGATGTCAATAAGCTGTCTCAAAGCTGGCTTCGGGCAGGGCATGTCAATACCTAGTCGCTCGTTCTCTTCCTCGTCATTGGGGAAGTGGTACTCTCGATCACACAATCAGCTGACTCCTTGCCCACCCTGCCGAACTACTCACTTCCATCTCGGAACCTGTGATAGGTGCGGCCGTTTTCCTTGCGATAGTCGAGAATGGAGCTGTTCAAGCTCGCCGTCGTCGAGGTCCCGTCCTGTCCCGCCAGTCAATACCTTCACCGAGCGCGCCATGTCACGAGATTCGCACATTGGTATCGCCCACGGCCGAGTCATTGTCGTTGAAGTCGTCGGGCTCTACGACATCAGCCTGAAGCGCCGCCATGTCAACAAGCTCTCCGAGTCTCGGATTTGTAACAGCGCGTGTGGTGAAGAGGTGCCGTTGTTACGCAGATCTCGTCAGGTTGGAAGGTTGTGGACTGCGGCTCTGGCCTTGCGATCGGCGAGGCGAGCAAAAATATCACGCTATCAACATCTCTTTCTTCCCCGCACAGCCATGTCTTTGATTAGACAGTTGGCCGGGCCGGGCAGGACCCTTTCCTGAGCGACTCATGAAGAGGGGCCGATGGGAGGAATGGGCGGTGATTGACCACCACCCCGGGCAGTCTTCTGCAGGCATTGCGGTCCCAGGAGCCAGGTCACTGACACAAATGATTTGCAGGTGACAGCGGAAAAGGTCCAGGGTGAGCCCCATCTCGGACCGGTGAGTTTGGACGGTGACAGAAGTGGCGGTCGATAGTCTGGCCCAATGAGGAGTATGGAAGACAGAGAAGGATCGCGGCCAACGACTGTTCTGAGCTCCAACACCAGCGATGTGACAGGATGATGGGATTGGAGAGTCGCAAGCACGTGAAGACGGAACCGGCATAGCACGGCGTGCTCGACGTGCGTGATGGCCAATCGTGAGATGTCTGCCAGCAGTTGGAATGCAGCAGAGACATGGCATGATTCCACGGAGCGCGCACATCGGCACTAGCTGGTCTTGAACCTTGTCAATTGTGCGCCGCAAGCCTCCACGGCCGGCTCGATCGCTCGATCGAGACCGTCGCCTGGGCGGGCATCCAATGGCAGGGTCCTGTTGGACATCGCAGTGGCGGAAGAAGCTCCGGGCAAACTAGCTTGAAGAGGAATTAGTTTCGACGACAGGATGGTGTCGAATGAGACAGATATTCGCAGCTCGCATCCAACACCTCGCCAGTGCCCTCACTCATCGATGGATGCATTTCCAAAAACATTTCGATCATGCATCGTTCGACAGAGACTCAGTGAATCTACGACTTCGCATAATGCCTGTTCGAACATGTGGTCGAGCTGACCACACCGCCTCGTCGCTGGCCACGAAGCACCGAGTTCTTGGGGTCCAGGTATGGGCACCGGTTTGTCCTTACACAGCATCCAATATGATCGGCTGTCAGAGAGAGAGGGCCATTTGCGATTCGGCAAATGCTCAGCCAGGTTTGCTGTATGTTGAGGGGACTCCAAAGCCAGCTGCGTTGGGAAGTGCCGCCGCCGCTGTGGTTCCGAATCTCTGGATGCCGAGGAAGAGACAAGCGAAAGTGGGCATTCCGACAAGAGGAAATGCATCGGTCTGAATGAACTGTTGGAGATGAGGCCGGTTCTAAAGGTATCGCGGTGCCAGACTGAAGCATTCTAATTGTCGTCGACAACTGTTGGTGGTATTCACTCGAACCCGAACGAACTTTCTCTGTCAAAACGGCTCCGTGGCCAGAGATCTGTCATCAACCGGCTACGGTCAGTTTGTGGGGTTTCGCCGAGTCGCACAGCTTGAACTCGGTTACTTTCAGTTTCGGGCGTTTTGGCGTCTTCGGCGATGGCTTCACTCGATGTATCGCTTTGGAGTCTCCAGCGAAACCGCGACAGTCCATGAAGCGATTTCGGCACTCCCGCGAGAAGAGACAGCGGGACAAACTGAAGAGTACGTCAGCTGCAGGTGGCCCCTGGAAGAATGCGACTTTGCCCATTCATCCATGTCCAACAGGCAGGATTGTCGTGGTTGGTGTCGCAGACTGTCGGTGAATTCGTGGTGTCGCTGAACAACTTCTTGTCGCGACATACAGCGACAGCTCCCGCATCGCTGATATTAGGCGAATGTTGCGACTTCTTCATGATCGACATGTCGTGCAAAGAGGCGTTGAGGATGCAACATGGCGAGTCACGTCGAGAAACATGTTTCTGTCGATGAAGTTGTAAGAGTCAGTCGTTGTTCTGTTGCTGCTCTGCGTCTTGGTCGCTCAGGGGCCGATTAGATGAGATAAGCAGCCGAAGACAGGGCATCCATCCCCTGGAGCTGCCAGCGTTTTCTGCCAAGGGCCCCTGTTGCTGCGAGAAAGTCAATTCTGCGCTCACAGGGCACTGCTTGGTCTGATTTTCTGATTTTCCCCGAGTCGCCGAAACTCTGCTGAACTTTTGGAGGATTGACGTTTGATCAACTTGATGATTCGCATTTCTTCATCGAGCTTCTCAGAGCAAACATCCTCACGATCCTTCTGGCTAGCAAACACGGCAGAATCGTTGAGCCGACGGCAGATCCCCCCCCTGCGCCATCATCCCCGACCGATGACGCTGCCACCCGCCACCTCCCAGGATATCTCAAACCATCAACACAGGCATCGTGGGCATCAAAGCCGACCTCAGTGGAGCGCCCAACGCGATCCTGTTGGCTAAGACCGGCAATTTCATCCCCTTTCAGCGAAGGATCCTCAAGCACATTCATGCTGCGAGGCGGACCAGACACCAACCCGCACCATCTCCTCAGACAGTCACCACTGTCTCCCTCCCACATTCCCCCCCTTGGGGCCATGGATGGAACTCGCCTGAACTCGCCTGCCACTTCGGCCCAACTCCAGCGCAGGATAAATCTCGCGAATAGGGGCAACTCCAGTTCAAACGAACTAACATCGGACTGACGGCACACCGAAGCTGACAGCCTTGACAGCGGCCCTGCGGTTTCGCAATGCTTGGGCCCGGGCCCTCAAACGCAGCGCCCACAGACGAATGGCGAGCCGTCGTCGCGATGTCGCTCTGCACATCTGCGAAAATGGGGAAACATGGGCCGTCGGAAGATCTGTAGCAGGGCATGACACCATCCCGTCCCGTCTCTTTTCTTCAATCGTTGACTAAATTGACTAACAATTATTATTCTTCAGCTCGTCTGGGCCAGGAGGCGCTCGACCGTGTTTGGGCCCGTTTGCCGTTCTCCGATGTTTTGGGGAGCATGGCCTCATCCGAAACATTGGCCCGACAGGGACGGCCTCGTCTGTGACCTTCACCCCCCAGCCATCAGCCATCAGCCTCAACGACCTCACTGGTTGATCTTGCTACCTTACGCTATGTTCTCCATCTTAATTGTTACTGCCCATGGTATCGCACAGTTCAAACTGCAGAGGATCGCCGTGGTGGCGGTACGCATACTCGGTCGGATTTTCACACACAACGGCGCGCAGCCTGGGTGAGCTCTGCTTCGTCTCTGTCGCTCAGCCTCAGTTCCAGAAACGTGCCCCTGTGACAGAACTGCGTCGCATCTCCAGCTGGATCTTCGTGGCATGGCGGGAAGGACATCAGCAAGCGCTGACGGAGAGGGAGGGGCTTTGACAAGCTTACTTCAATCTTCAGACCATTTCGTGGGGGATGGATCGATGGTATTTAAGATGGCAGGTGTCCTCGATTGAGTTGATCGAGGAGCTAACCAGAAGCATCGAATACAAGGCTGCAGTCGTCTAAACATATTCTTTTCCAGTAATTTGAGGGTATTTTGAAAATACCTCTTCCCTTCTCTCACTTTCATCATGGTTCGCTTCTCGGTTGCTGCAGCACTTTGTAAGTCTTTTCCCCAGCCGAAAGCTTTCTCTGTCTCTCACTAACACCCTCCAGTCGCTGCTTCAGTTCTTGCTGCCCCAAGCCCTCTTTCACCAGACCCAGCCGGCGCAAAGAACGTCGGCAACGGCCAAGGTGCCCAATTCATCGGCGGAGCCTGCCTGAGCAGCAAAGACTGCGCCTCCACATGCTGTGCCACCCTTAGCGGCGCCGGCATCTGCTCTGGTCTCGGAGCGCAGTTCCAAGCAGGCAAGACAGGATGTGGTTTCGGTGACGGCGGCGCCGCGGCTGGTGCTGGATCGGGAACCGGCGCCGAGGCGGCCGCGCCGTCTGCGCCAGCTCAGGCTGCCCCGGCTACCGGTGGTGATACGGGCGCGGCTGGGTCGCAGAATGTAGGGAAGGGCAACGGGCAGCAATTCATCACGGGGCAGTGCCTCTCGGATGCGGACTGCGCCTCGGGTTGCTGCGCTGGGCCCAAGGGGGCATGCTCTGCGAGGGCTGTGGCTGAGGAGCAGGGCAAGACTGGATGCGGATTCACGGCGGCTGCACGATTCTGATAGTTGACTTCTTGGCATGCATTCATACAGTAGCGAGTATTTAATGACGTGAAATTTGGCGTAAAATGGAGGGGCGTAAGAGCGATGTCAGGCACACACGGATTTTAATACAGACGAAATGGATAAAACTTGATACACTTCTCAAGGCAGAGATCACTCGTCGTTATGAGCTGCAACGTCGATCATCCAAACTTGAATAGGCAGCAGGATGGGCAGAATTAGGCATGTTCGTCAACTATGCCAACATGGTGTGTCCTGATTGAGACAGCTGAACGGCGCTTGTGCATTAGGTTGGACAGGGGTACCAGCAGCTGAAAAGTCAGACGTTGCCTTGTTTTATGGCGCCATGTCCTTTGACTTGCAACTGGTCTTCTTTGTAGCTAGAGCAAATCTCAGGTTTTAGCGATGAATCCGTACCAGTATCGGGCTTTGGAACCGGGCGAGATCCGGCTGCTCCGTCTCCACCCGGCGCCGGACCCGTGCCGAGACCTCACCGGGACCATCCTCAACCACGAGCTGGCCAACCCGGCATTTCGCTGGGCGTCAGACGGACCATATCTGGAGCACAAGCTACCATACGAGGCCGTATCCTATCACTGGGGAAGCAACGCCAAGGCACCCTTCAAGCTTCTCGTAAGGGATGAGACCGCCGGCAGTAGCACACCCGCATCCATTATCCCATTAACTGCATCGCTACATACCCTTCTCCGCCAGATTTCTCACACTGACAAAGACCGCTTGGTCTGGATTGACGCAATCTGCATCAACCAAGTCCTCGGCGCCGACAACTTCGAGAAGGGAGCGCAGATCCGCATGATGCCAGACATCTACGGCATCGCCTCGCGCGTGCTAGTGTACCTCGGCCCGTCCGCAGACAACAGCGACCTCGCCATCACCTTCCTCGAGCACATATCGGACTTCGCAGACTACCTCGACGAGATCCTCCCCACCGCCAACTTCCCAGCCGCCCTGGCCGCGGGCTTCGTGATGCCGCCGCCGGACGCCCCAGAGTGGTCGGCGCTCCGCGCCTTCTGGCGCCGGCCGTGGTTCCGCCGCGTCTGGGTGGTCCAGGAGTTCGTCAACGCCACCGAGCTGACGGTTCTCTGCGGCGCGCGGGAAATCGACTGGCGCAGACTGTGGCTTGCGACGAGAGCCTACGTCGACAACCTCCGCCTCGCGCACCAGGGGTACAGGTCGAACTGGCGCATCCCGCTGCAGCTCCTGGTGCCGTGGTACCGCAGGCGCAGGCTTGATCAGTGGAGACTTGCCCACGAGGGGGCGAGCGCGATGCACACGATTGGGGACTTCCGGTTGAGGCGCGCCGGGTACATGAGTCCCGCGTACATGTGGTTCAACTACCGGGAGAACACGGAGAATGACAGGTGGAACGAGCCTCTGCCTGTGAAGCGAGATTTTGGGGCGATTTGCGAATATGAACGCTTCGCGAGGCCGAAGATGTTGGAGACCAGGGCAGAGGGAAGGGTGTTTCCTTTTGGGAGGAGGGGGTTGCTTGAGTTGTTTATGATGACTGGTAGCTTTCTTGCCACGCAGCCTGTAGATAGGATCTACGCCTTGTTGGGACTGGCAGAGGATGTTGACGGCGAGGAGTTTGCGCCCATTTACTCGAAGGAGCAGAGCCTTGCGGCGGTTAGCAAGCGGTTCGCGATTGGAAAGATTGAGCAGGGTCAAGGAGCGGAGGTTCTGGCTCGTTCGGGGTTAAGATTCAACAAGGCTAGAAAACGTGCTGGTGAAGAGGGAGAAGTACCGTCGTGGGTACCTGATTGGACCTCCGTCACGTATGCTCAAGACAAAAGAACCGGATTTACCCTGCGATCTCACGGCAAGCGAACCGAAGAGGCCGAGTCGATGGAGAATAAGAGTCAAGAACCTTGCGAAGATGGCACGACCTTGGGATCCCAAACGGAAGGGGGCAATGATAAGCCACTTGAGGATTCAATGCGTCTGTACACAGCCTGCGGCGACACAAACTTCTGCCACCGTTTCGACGAAACGCGGAACATTCTTTACGTCAAATCCATTGGCGTCGACAGCATAGTCGCCATCATACCCGGACGGCTTAGGCTGGGAGCCTTCATGAACGAGTTCCTGATCACGGCCATGTTCAATATCACGGGCAGAGAGTACCCGACGGGGGAGAAGCTTGAGGACGTCATTTGGAGAACCCAAATCGCCAACCGGACGTCGCAGGGCGAGGTCCCGGGGCCGGAGGTCTTTGAGCTGTACCAAATGGTCAAGAAGCGAGACCGCGACATGTTCGCCTTTGTCGTCTTCACCATGGCGGTAGCGTGCATCCTGACGTCGCCTTTCGCACTCGCAATCCTGCGGCGGCTGCCGCTGTACCTGGAGATCTTCATCTTAGCCGCGGCCTTTTTCAAGGGGAAGCTTCCTTTAAAGTACGCTAGGTTGGCTGTGGTGGACATGTTCCTCCTGCGATGGCTGTATTGGGTGTTTGCTATACCGCTATTGTTGTATTCTCTCTATGTCGGAGTAACCAACATCTGGCAAAGGGAATTTCTGGTGGCTGTATCGCAGTTCGGGATGACTTCGGCTTCAGACGTGGGCTCCCTTCCTCCCGAGGGCGCCATGTACACGAACCAGCTGTCGAATATCGTCAACAAATATGAGCTTGCCGTCACCAAGCAAGGGCTCGTTGGACTGGTCCCGCTGTGCACGGAGGTGGGAGACAGGGTTGGTGTGATCCACGGCTGTGACGCACCATTTGTTCTGAGGCTAGATGTCAAGAGGAGGCTTCTAAGAGTTATTGGAGAAAGTTACATCCACGGCATCATGAATGGAGAGCTGTCTGGGGCCGTTGCCGAGGAAGTTGGCTTGTACTGAGAAATGCCGACCGCCTACATCTTCGTCATCCTATTCAGTACAGTCTCGGATTAGGGTTTGTATGACTTCATCTTACAAACTCTTGTTTTCCTTCTGCTTCTGCCTATTCAGAAGGAGAAAGGTCTGAGTAGATGAATGTCGGCCACGGCAAAAATGAACGTCGTTGAAGATCACCCGCCAAGCAACACAGGGATTGGAAAAATGGTAATATTTCAGATTTTTTTGATAAATTGCTATGATTTGCCTGTGAATAAGTGTTATCATTACCAATTACTCATAAATATCGAACGCTTAATATGCAGTCTTGTTTCACAACTTCCCGAAGCACCTATCGCCAAGCCATCGCCCGATCCTCACAGTCGGTACATCCACCACTCGGTTAAACACGTCGCTAACCCATAAAAGAACCAACGTGTTGAGGATAAAGCTTCCCCAGAACGAGAAAGCATACGCGCTCCAAGCCTTCTCAAACATCGTACCAGTCATCTTGAGAGGGAGGTTCTCGAGAGGGGCGGATGCGAGAGAGTGAGTCTTCATCAAGGCGGCGTTGGCAGGGACCAACCACCGTGTGCCCACTGCGTGGTTAATGAATCCGTGCCAGAGGTAGAGGGAGTAGGAGATGCGCCCGAGATATTGGGCAATGCCCGTAGTGAAGAGCCGTTGGAGCAGTGGCTCGCCCTGATCGTAAGTGGTGGTTGGCGTGGATTCCTCTTCAAGCTTCTCCTTCTCGCTGGTGTGTAAGACTATGGTATTCTTGTGCCAGGGTGATCTGGTCCCGAAACTGCCCAATAGACTTGCCAAAACGCGTCGGATGTTGGTTTGTGGTGAGTACACCAACGCAATGATGAAGAGAATTGAGCCGATGGCGTTCCAGTGAAGCTGTACTTGAGCATCCGAGCCACGATAGCATGGCAAGACGTGCGATGACAGCCACTGAAATCCTGAAGTCGAAGCTGCTCCCGTGTCTGGGTAAGACATGAGATGAAGGCTGCGAACCAACATGGCAATCGTCCATACATGGCGGAAAGTACCCCTCAAGTACGCAAACGCACGCCGGCTAGTTGACGTGTTGCATCGCGGCAGGACATCATGCAATGCGTTGGGAGGGGCAGCGAGTGAGAGCTCAGCCAGCAAAAGTCCGGCGGGAAAGAGAGCCTTATCCCAGTCCCCGAGGTGAACTAGCCCGCCGGTGAGAAGCATTGTCCCGGTAGCACGAATAGACTTGTGCACCAATGAAGAAGCAAGGAGAATCACCAGGACAAGGAAGGTGCCCTTAATGGCGACATGAACGGTCCACAGATGACCGTTATATGCCATAACCCCAGCGTCATCTTGGTGAGCAACGTGCTTGAACGGATTCATTAGACCGATAACGTCCCCGAGCCAATGCTGCATTTGGCTGGCGAAGGTGTCCAAGACTGGCGGCGCAGGCGCGGTTGGGTCCTTGATGAAGAAGCCAAAATGTACCATTATGGCGATGATGGCGGTAGAGACTGCGACGGGAGCGTACAGGCGGATCGGACGACGCAAGGCGGATGAGGCAATGCTCCGGAGCAGATGCTCATCTTTGTGCTTGTAAATCATCGTCAGGGCCCTGATGGAGAGCACGTAACCGGATATGACGAAAAGAATTGTCACAGCGGACCGGCCGGAGTGTAGAATCCTGACAATTGATTTCTGCCAGACGATTGAGCCATCGTCGGACGCGCCATATCCTTGGCCAAGTTCGGGGTACCAGAGGTGAGAGTAGTGAGAAATGTAGATAATGAATGAGGCTAAGCCGCGAAGGCCATCGAGGTAGGCCGTGGAATCGTAGACTTGAGACGTTGAACTTGAACTTCTTCGAGAATCGGCAGAGGGGTTCTTCGTTGGGCTGAACATGAAAGACGGGAGGATCAGGGATAGTATCGACATTAGATAGCCGTTTCTGCAAGGGCGGCTGACGCCATTGTTGTGGTCATCGCTGAAGAATGAAGAGACAGAGCTTCTCGCAGACCTGATGGATACCAGAATAGGGCGTTCGTCCTTCTTGAAATCCCGGTAGCAGCCGTTTTCGAGGGAACTGCGCGACCACGGGGATGCGTCTTGGCCTTCAACGAAAGGATTGACGAACCGCATGTTGGAGACTGTGGATGAGCGACGTCTTGGCTGGGACGCCGACGAAGACTTCCGGCGGGGACGGAGGAAGGAGGCACTGGCGCGACCCATACGTCGAGGTACCTGTTGGACGAGTATTGCGAGTTTCTTCCAGGCCGGAGGGTTGTTGTCTTCCATGTTGAGCCTCGGTGGGTGAGCTGTGGGACAGAAGTTGAGGCAGGTCAGCTGTGAGATACTTGGGGATCGGCTCATCTTTACATTCGACGGGATTGGGGTTGTCAACACACAGATGTCGTTATGATGATGTTGACCCGACTTCACACCGATGCCGCTTCCGGCTGAGTGGTACGGCCGGGCCCATTGAAGAGCGGTATATTGAAAACACATCATCGAGAGCCTATCCTGATGGTGATGTGAGAGGCCCGGACGAATGACTGACGACCTGCTGCTCCCCGGCTCGTCGGAAAGAAAACGAATATCTTTTCAAAAACGGGAGTAGATCGCAGCGGCTGGAATGGTGCCAAGATCTTCAAGACTCTGAAGCCGAATGTCTTGGTCTCCCCGCATCCTAACTATTGTAGACCGGGCCGAGGCCTGGAATGCGGTCCAGTGCTATCCAAAGCGTGATCCAAATGCGGATGCTTGAATCAAATCCGTCGGCTACCTTAGGTAGTGGTATTCGTTTACACATGATTATGAAGTCATTCGTCGTGTCTCAGGCGGGAGACGGGTTTCTGTGCATGGCCAGGAGAATAAGAGCCTCGCCTATTCAATGTATGTTTGCGGCTAAAAAGTTGATGTCCATCGAGGATTGTCATCGGTAGAAACTGAGCAATGTCAGGCCTCGGGAGACAGGAGAAATCCAGAGGAAAGCAGCTTGAGAATGAAGCCAAGGGCGCCTATCTACACAGGTTATGTTTTCTTCAAAACTGTTGGAAGAGTTTTGTTCCAGTACTCATCTCATCATCCAAGATTCAATTCACTTGCCGTTTGATGTGAATTAGGTGGAGCATACGTCAATCCCTCCCGATTATTGCATCTTCGAATCATGCGGTTTATCTCAGATTACAAGACATCACATCGCGTGGAAACGTGACTGGATCCAGGCCAGAAGAACCTCGCTAGCCAAATTTCCAAAGAACATCAACGTTCCAGGCGAGACTGTCTGTCCGTGCAACCTCAGTCTAAGTACGAAACCGTACGTTGTATGGCATATTTCCCAAATAAAAGCCTGCTAGGGGCGACCGTGACGCGCCGTCCATCCGGTGCTGATTACGGCTATCACTGAACGACACGCAAAGAACGGCTCTTTTTGATTTTCCATGACGATGTTTATGAACACGCAACCTAGCTTGCAGATCTTTCACGCCCGCGACTGGGAAGTCGCGTTAATGGTCTCAGTCAGCGGTCTGATGTCGCAGATCGGTGGGTGACGGGTCGGATCGGGTGGCACCTCGTGCCGTAATTCAGAGATAGACTAAGCTTATTAGCAAACGATCGGGCCGGATCCAGCCCATTTGCTCGAAGCTTTCCTTCTGACAGGAGGAGAGAATGATTTGCGGGTAGGATTGATGTTGGTTCGATCTTAGCGACGTTAGCCTAGACCCAATCCGGTGGACGTTCTGGGAGTTTTAGCCATTCACATTCGGCGAGTGATTGAACGCGGTCATCATCGATAATCCGGTTGGCATCATCACGCAGCCCGAAGTTAATTACCCGAGGGAAAAGCTCCAGAGTAAATGTGTTGTCGGGGTGGGGATGTTCGCCGTTTGGCGGAAGCCTCAAAAACTTGGTGGCTCCTTGTTGGACACCGTAGCAATAAGCCATGTGCTTCTCACAAACAATGTGTCAATCCACAGAGAGTACGTCGAAGGTAAGACTTCGGGAGAAAAATACATGGCATTCAATATTTGCTCGCAGAAAATAGCACGTTCGAGTAACAGTCTTTGATGGACCATTGTGTTCTTCGAGTATATACCTATCTTTGAAGAGTGACTTACTTGGGCCTCACTGCACGACCATGGACCGTTTCTATTGTTGAGCTATTTGAGAAACCCCCTTTCACAACCTCGCATTCGCTTCTCATCGGATCTCTCCTCGCGTTTTATAAATCTCAGATGAGATGACATCTGATGAGTATAGCAGCTCACGACGAGCATCTAGCATCTATGAAAGATTCGCTACTTTGCACGTAGCATACTGTAGTCCCTAAAGCTGTGAAATGACGTTGAGGTTGTTATTACATTGAATACGAAAAGCTTGGGACACTGCGCACGAAACTCATTGGAGAAGTTAGAGGTCTTCCAATTGGTCTTTTGTGTGACATTCAATGCACGTCGGGCTATCACATCTTTCTCATTTGTGCATGTGATATTGAGGATCTTGATGCAGCGTGCCAACGGCCATGGGTGTCCCCGCCCTATCTAGACTGCCGCTGCCCCTCTTGGATGTTCTGCTGCATGACAGCGAAGATCTCACCAGCCAAGAGCAATCAATATGTATGAACCAATCAAGAATAAGAAATCAGAAATCATGTGCCTAATATAAGGGATAATTGAGTGGCAGCCGAAGCATTCCTAATGGTTTTCCCCTAATACGTAAACCAAAGCCATCTCCTATTCAAGCTTTTGTCGAGAATAGTCACTACAACAACTGCTCGACGGAACCTCCACCAGCTCCATTGCTGCATTCTGTAACTTACTCTCCAAACATAAGGTAGAGATCCATGGATTAGGGGATTGATCCACCCGTCACCACTCACAAGGCTATCTCGTTGTGCTCAATCGGCCCCGTTGCTGTCCGATGCATCATGCACGTAGATGCATGTATTTGGAAAGATCATCGTAGAAATCACCACTTTTGAGTAGATGACTGCAGCAACCTGATCCCTTTTGGATAGCAGCTCATCCGTTCCCTCATATACCCCACGTGGACTTTTAGCAACCCGACCTTGCATCCGTCTCGATTCCCCCTCTCTCGTATTTTCAAGACTTTTCTGTAAATTTTGTTGGAAGCCCTGAGTGCCGACAAAAGGACGCTGCATGGTGTCACTCGAGAATTTCACGCAGCTGCTGCCCGCTATGAATGCTCGAATGTTCGGACATTACCACCTTCTGATTTCTTATTTATCGACGGATCACCAGACGTTATGAATTTCTATATGAAGTGAAAATGGTTGTCTTCAATCCATAGTTGAGTCGTCAGATAACCCGAAAATGCGCGTTCGTCTTTCCTTCCTTTCTTTGACTCTTGTGCTTTTCGCCGCTCGTGCCCTCTCCGCACCGATTTTTAGCAATGACTTTGCTGCGGCATTACAGAGTATTGGAGTCTCGCTGTTAAACCCTATTCTATCGGCCGTCAAAGCCGTTCTGTCAGGCCAGGGCCTGGTGCAAGGTGTGCTTGGTGTCGTTGAAGGCGCCCTTGGGACCGAAGCCACATACGACTATGTAGTGGTAGGAGGCGGCACGGCTGGCAACGCTATCGGCTACCGACTTGCAGAAGCCGGCCACTCAGTCGCCATAATTGAAGCGGGTATATACTACGAGATTGCTAAGCCCGTCTTGGGGACGACACCGGCTGGTGACATTATTGGTATCGGATCGAGCATTTATGACACCGTACCTACAGTTGACTGGGCATTTCAGACGGAGCCCCAAGTCGGTGCCAACAACCGCAAAGTTCACCATGCCCGAGGAAAGTGTTTAGGTGGTAGCTCGGCGCTGCATTTCATGATCCATCACAGAGGTAGCGGGGGTTCTTACGACATGTGGGCTTCAGAAGTTGGGGATGACAGCTACCAGTGAGTTTGACATGGGTCGTTCAGAAACATGCACAATCATTAATGTGCCAAAGGTTCGACAACTTTCTACCTTATTTCGAGAAATCAACAAACTTCACTCCCCCTGATACCACTAAGCGTCGATCTAATGCGTCGACACAATATGATCCCGACGTATTCAGCTCACCCGGAGGCTCGGTGCAAGTTGGCTACACAAACTGGGTGTCAGCTTGGGCGACATGGTTAGAAAAGGGCATGCAAGCGATTGGTATGAACCGCACCACCGGCTTCAGCAGCGGCAATCTTTTAGGATACCACTACTCGCAATCCGCTGTGCGTAGCTCGGACCAAACCCGCAGCTCCTCTGCAGAGTACATATACAAGGCTGTCGACGAGAACCTGAACAAACTCAAGGTTTATACTCAGACCCTGGCCAAACGCATCGTAATCAACGCGAACAATACTGCTACAGGTGTTGAGGTCAAGTCCCTGGGTATAGGCTACACGATCCACGCCTCCAAGGAAGTGATCGTCTCAGCAGGTGCCTTCCAGTCTCCACAGCTTTTGATGGTCTCAGGTATTGGACCAGCTGTTACTCTTGCCGAGAACAACACTCCTCTCCGAGTTCATCTCCCCGGTGTTGGTCAGAACATGTGGGACCATATTATGTTTGGACCCGCCTACGAGATCAACTTTGACACTCTCAACCGCGTCCTTCA
>JABGMY010003232.1:0-17417 GCA_014705525.1 Colletotrichum sp. HC292
GAAAAGTGTGAAATTTGTTGGAACGGTTGGTCATTGGGCCGTGAGAGGACGCCGGAGAGGTCTGCGGCTGCGACTGCGGCCGCCGGGCCCCAAGACCGCCCGGGTCGGGCCTATGTGACTGCCCGTGACTTCCCGCCCCCAACCCGACTGGAAGTGAAGTCACGGATGGAATTCGGTGCATGCGGTTTTGGCCTCACCCCGTGTAGGTAGGTAGGTACCTCTATGGGCCGCAGATTTATTCGACCGTCGATTTCCGCTAACGGGCCTTCCCCCTCCCCTCCCCAGGGTTGGGGAAGGGCGGGAGCAGTACGGAGTAGAGTAGAGTATGTACCTAAGGTAAGGTAGGTAACCTAAGGTAGGAGAACGTTGGAAAGAAACACTGACCTCGCCGCGACCCGGGCGGTGGTTGTTTGTGGCTTTGCGGTCCGCGCCGCGGGAGGGGGGAGGCCCGGGCGCAGGATATGTGGCCGGGCGGACCCCCACACTCTTTTTTATTTTTTTTCTGTGCGTGTGTGGCTTGGAGAAAATGGGGGGAGGGGGGGTTGTTAAGGCATTTTAGTTTGGCCACTTGGATTATGTTTATTGAGGCGTCTTTGTTTCTATTTGTAGTGTTGACGACGTCTTTGATAGCTTTTCTTTTTTTCTTCTAGAGTCACCTTGTCAAGCTTGGAGGAGGTGGAGGAGGAGAGAGCGAGAGCTTTTTGAGATGACGACTGGGGCGTTTTTGGTTCTGCGCCCGGAATTGAGGAGAGAGAACCTTGACGGGTTGGCGGTATTGTGGCCTGTCCCGGGCGGAAGCATGACCATCAGGGTTCGCGAGCTTTGCGTTCTCGACCCTGGAACATGCGATGGTCATTTATTCTTGGAATATCAGGTGGGCTGCCTTGCGAGAAGATTCCGAGTCGAGCATGGTGTCTTTTCGGGATATACTCCCAAGCCATAGAGAGAGAAGGGGGGACCTCGAGCAGGAGGTCCAACTGGCGTTGGTTGTTGTTGGGCGGAGGTGCGATGTAGATATGTCCCAGTGACTTTGACGGTGTGTCGTTGTTTGGTCCTCTTACTTGGGGCTGGTTTCAGGGAAGACCAGACCGACGTGAGAAAGGTAACTAGCCAATTAACCGCTGGAAGTTTCAGACAGGCTTGTCTTGAAGATACAGGTGTATAAAACACCTGTTGGACGGCTAATGTGTTGGCTTTCGGCGTGACTCAGCTGTCAAATCTCGCCAGCATCGCCGTGGAAGGTGATTGGTATGAGCTATCGTCCAGGGTGTCTCGTCACAATGGATCCAGATCCAACCCACGAGCTTCAAGAACGTCACTCATCAAGTTGGCGGGTTACCTCACAAAGCTCTCTTGCGGACAACCAACTCCTCCGTTGCCTGGCAAGCCAAAGAAGTTACAAGAGCATGGGAGTCATCGACCGACACAACAAGACTAGTAGTTGAGCTTACACCGTCCACGCTCCAACCAACAGCTTAGACTTGACATCAAGTTCATTTCCAACTAGCAAGAAAAGATCACGCTATCCAACATGAATCGCCACCAGCCCGTACGCCTGTCCCCCCAAGTAAAGAAGTGTATCACCCGGATCCCAACGCCCGCCCCCGAGTCGTTCATCACCCAACGGCCTCTTCACAATCCCAGCACCGCACACCCAGCACCCAAGTCCATGGGATCATCGGCCCTCAACGCCTTGCCACCCCAGACGACCGTCCCCCGCCCGTCGACCGCAAACGCGCCCGCAGTCTGCCACTTGTTCCCCATGACCGTGCTGGGCCCCTCAACTTCGGCCGGCAGACCATCCGCCGCAGGATCCGCTGCCGCCGCACCCTTGCCGCTCGCAGACGTCCCCCTCCTCAGCAGCGGCGGCGCAGCAGCAGAAGCCCCGCTCGCAGACGGCCCGGCCGCTCCCGTCCGCTGGATCGCGCCCGCGACCTTCTCGCCGAGCCACCCCTTCTCCTTGAACCCCTGCATCTGGCTCGTGGGGTTGAAGACGTACCAGACGGACCCGAGACCGAGGCCCCAGGCGGCGTAGATGGCGCGGTCCTCGTCGATGACGACCTGGACGTTCCAGGCGCCGCCGAGTAGGTCCACCCACTTTTGCGTGGCCGCCGCGGAGGAGTGGGAGATGGCGATGCAGGTTAGGTTGTTTGCGTGCTTGTTGGCGAGCGTACGGAGGGCCAGAAAGGTCTTTTGCGCGACTGTTGTTGGAAGTGGCTAGTTAGCATGTGACATTTCAGAACTATGTCGAACGGAATCATCCCAACAGGTGAGAAGGGAGGGCGTTGGTTGGGCTGCCTGCATATGTAGGTGACGGGAGGAGATATGCACGTCACCAAAGGGGAGGGAAGGGTCTGTGTAAGTGCGGGATAAGACAGATCGGACGTACATGCACAGCCAACACACCGCAGGAAGACGACGAGCACCGGTCTGCCGCGGCCGAACTCGAGCTTCCTGTCGCGGTCCAACGGGGCGAGGTCGCCGATCTTGGGCGGGTCGGCGACGGGGACCGGGGGCGGGGGCGGGGAGAACCACGGGGCGACGGTGATGGGCAGGGACTTCATCGACATCCACGCCGGCCAGCCGCCGTTTGTGTTCTCGGCCTCGACGTCATCCAGGCCCGCGTTGCTCCCGCTCTTGGACTTGGAATCCGTGGAGCCGCCGCCGCTGAAGTCGAAGGACTTGCTGTTGAGGCCCACCTTCTTGAGGGCCATCTTGGTTGTCAAACTTGCCAGCATGGTGATGATCGCGTCACAGGTGTGGACGAGGGAGGGGTCTGGACGGCTATGCGTAAAGTGGTATGTTACAGAGCGGAAGAAAAGAAACGGCTCGCAGGGAGGAGGACCGGCTGCTCAAAAGTTGATGTGCAAGGATGGAGCAGGTTGAGTCGAATGCTGTTCGACAATGCAAGATGCGCGATTGAGTTCGCAAGAAGGAAATCAGAGATGCAGAACAGCGAGAAGAAGGAAGAGAGACGGAGGGAAGAAAGGAGAAACGTGGCCGGCATGCTTATGGCGGCCATCGGGCGGGATGGGATCCAATGCTCATCCAAGGAGGGGGGAAGCTCTGGCGAGCTCCTGAAACTTTCGATACAGGGCGCGTCGCATGTTTTGTTAGCGACGCTGCGCTCTGAGCTCCTGAAAACCACGGTTTCGCGAGGCTGAAAAGAACCGGTCTAGCCATGGCGCTATCAGGCACCCTGACAACTGTGAGCCCCTGGGAAGGAGACAAAGAAAAAAAAGTGAGGAGTTTTCCTTCCGATTGGTCGTCTGATCGTGCGGGGGGTTTTGAGGTTAGATTTCAGCCTCGGTGCCCAGAGTGTGTGTGTGAGTGTGTGATGTTGTAGCAAATGTTTCCTAGGTTCCCAGGATTCTGGGATCCGCGCCCTGCGCCGCTTGCCTGAGTGATGACGGGCGTTGACTTGGGAAAACGAAAGAAGGAGGTTAAAAACAAGGAACTGTCAACTGCTTCGTTTTCCTCTCAATTAGAGATGCGGGGGCATGTCTTGTCTAAAAAGCAATTGAGATTTCTGGCAACGCCCTCTGGCATTTTTATTTTCTTTGTCGCACCTTTCAAGATGGGCCATTTTACGAGCAATAGATGTCAGTGATCAGCTGCCAAAAGCAGGAATACACGCAGAGAACTGGGAGGAACTGTCAAGACAATGGACACATTGTCTCCAATGTCCGTACTGTTCTGTGCCCGTCATCTGGGTTCCAGACACACTTGAGGTCGCGTTGGAACGCTTGCCCGCATTCTTCGGATGGGGAGTCCCCGCCGAAATGCCTGAATGTTTATCGAGTCAAGGCTCTCTTGAACGTCTCGACACAAAATGTCGAAACTCTAAATGTGAGCGTGTTCGCAGGTCCGCATTACCATTTGCCATAGTTTACCACGGTAATGACTCTGCAGACGGCTGTGCGCTGCTGTTGAGACAGAATGCGGGCAACGACTGGTCTGGGGAAAGTCAATGGTGATCTCATTATCGACGATGTCATGGAAATCGTGTCGATGCGGCGGACGAGCGGTTTCTGCCTATCCAAGGGAGCAAGAACCGCCGGTTCGAAACATGGCATTGGGCAGCCGTAACGGTCCACTCGACACCAGGGAGGATGCATGGAGAGGCGAAGTGGTCGTCCGTCTTCACCTTCGCCTCTTCGGACCGCACTGTATTTTGGTCCGGGCCTCGAAGGTCCGTCGGCCGCTTCATTTCGAACACATTGTTCGGCGAAGGCCTGCCGGCCAGCTGAGTGCTGAGAACAATGTGCCAAGATCCGGGGACATGATTGTTTGGATGAATCGGAACATTTCGAACTGGCCTCGACTAAACGGGATGCTACAGTCTCCCCATCTCGGTCCTAGCAGCAGATTGGTGGAACTGACGTCGATTCGCACGCCCCTAGAATTAGGGAGACCGGCGGCGGGAATGTGGGGAGCGGGAAGCGTTCACGGATCGTCTTCCGCCGCGCAATTGATTGCGGATGGACGATCGGGGAGGGTGAGGTCTCAGATGAGTGAACCCCAATGACGAGAGGAGGCGGCGGCTCGGGTGGCTGAGGGCTGGACTCTGCCAAAGTGCCTCATTAGCGGGAGCCATCTCACGTCCAGGCCAGATGCAGCTGTTGTCGCGCAACAACTCATGTGTGATGCCTCTTAAAAAACGTGTGGCCGTTTGTGCCGTCTGACGCTTTGCCCGGGAGCTGAGTCGGCGCCACGGACCCTCAGCCTTAGCGCCGCCGGAAAAAGACCCCGAGGTGGCATTGCAATCGGACTCAACACGCCGTTGCTATTCTGAGGAATGATGAGTGGGAACACGGGACTAGTCAGGTTGTGCCCACGGTCATTCTGCGCCGCGCCAGCGTGAAGTCCATGATGGATCATATCAAATCCACTTATTGGCTCGTTGTCAGACTTCGCGAGCCTCCCGCTCTCCGCGGTGGATGTAGCGATGGAGGGTTGCATTGCGGCCTGGAGAGAGTTACTGAGGACGGCGCCTTTGTTCATCACCCAGGCTGGCCTGGTTGGGTCCCAATCAGATGCTCGACTTCGCAAAAGCACAACGACACGGCCGCGATGTGGGGGTTCAGTGAGTACAAATGTCTCCCTCTCCGATTCGCAATGGAACGCCTCCACCGTCTGATCTCTGCTTGGTTGCTCATGAACTGGGAGATCAGACCCAGTACACGCAATAAGGACGTCCGTGATGAAGCCATGCCGTCGGCAATCGTATGCCGCGAATTAACCCTCTGAGGTGAGCGACACCAATATGTGTACGTCGCCCGCAAGGGTTCTTCAACAACCCCTGCATGGCGAAGTCAAGTCTAATCGGCTCTGTGACTTCTTAAGCCTAGTCCGAGGTTGTCAGGCCCTGAAATGCCGCAGAACTTTTGGGAATCCTCGTTGAAAACGGTAGCACCAAATTAGAGCCCCAGCCGTCAACCTCGCCGAGCCGTCAACCTCGCCGGGTGTTAGTGCGAAGTGTTACCCGCGTGGCCACTAGGATCGTGAATTGTTCTTACGTCAACAAGACATTCGCCGACAAGACGTCAGAAGGCAACTGAAAAAAAAAGTTACGACCACAGATCTTGTCCCATCTGGTTGCGGCTGTGGTTGCGCTAAGACAGCCCCCTCATCTCAAGTCAGCAAAGGCGGCGGCATACGAAGGCCGATGGTGACCGTAGTTGGCGATGCTGCGTACTGGTTGGGCGTACCGCACTGTAAGCTTCCAAGGCTGTGCCGTCTTTTTCGTAAGATTGTGACCCTTGGGGCAGAAAATCTGAAAAAGATCGGGCGAAAGCCTCTGTTGTGCAACGAAAAGAGGAAAAGTGTCTCGGTTCAGGTGGGAAGACCGGACGAGGCAAGCAACAAAGCCCGCCGAGCAACCAGATGTGCTTGTTCAGATTTCACCATGGCTGCTTGGCTGTTCCCAGTTGCAACTCCAGCCCTAGACCACATGGCTGCGGTCGAATGAAGGTGGCGTGAAACGCTAAGGACCGTCCCGAATAGACGAGTATTTCCGGTGGTGGAGAGCGTTTCTTAGGATAAAACTAAGGTTGGCAACTTTATTGTGAGTCGGACGGATCAATCGTGATAGACTTCCGGACGTGAGCGACAAGTCTTGAAGGCTCGGGGTCATGTTGACAAGGGGTTTTGGTTGGCGGATTTTGATTGCTTGGCTAGTTGTTCTGGACGTGATCAAATGTCTCGCCTTTGGCGGACCAGCAGAGAAAGTGCAGTCGAGGTAGCTGGGCGGATGTATTGGGACATGTTTGGCAACTTTGATCCGTCGACCGTAGATTGGCAATCTATTCTGAGGGACACCCAGTCTTTGCCAAACGGAGCAATGTGACGACCCTCCCGAAGATGGCGCTTAAGCCACGGCACTAGACCCTGGTAGCAGACAGGCGGAAACGGGCGAATGGGAAAGCGGCTCGGCAGCATGGGGAACACGACTGCAATCCGAGTCCAGGTTACTGGAGGCTGTGTGGAAGAAGCCGACAGCTTCACGGCGCAGATGTGCTCCGGATATCTGTATCTCGGGGCCATTCGTACTGCAGCCTGGGTCGCTCGCTGCACGCCTCGTCGCTATTCTCTTCAGCGGCGGCGGCATGGATAGGCGGCTTCAGGGACCGACCCCACACACACGGACATGAGGGCAAGAGGCTGGAGTGAGACGCAGGTGCTCATGGCGTGGCAGTTCCGGGGGTTCGGCGTGTGACTGGATCGGTAGACGGATATCGGAAAGGGTGTAGGTGGCTCGAGCAGGTTCATCTTGGCGGTTGATGGTCATGGGCGAGACGCACGGAGAAGGGGCCGACAAGGGAAAGAAAGTGAGCAAACTGCAAGGCCCAAGACGAATTGGACGACGAGAGAGCTAGGCGAGGCCGCGAGAGAAGGCGGTCGACCAAGACGGGGTGATTGCGGAGAGGGATGCTGCGGCAGGCGTTTGCAGGCGGAAACACGAACCAGGTTGCGCCGAGGCGCGTAGGTGATTCTCGTCCATTGTTGGCTCGGCTTTGGGCTTTTGGAGACCATCCCATCGGGGAATCGTCGAATTGCGGTGCCGGACAGGCCCCTTGAGGTAGCGAATTGTCGTGTAAGGTATCTGTATCTGCCCTGAGCTGGGGTTGCGAACCGCAGCCAGGTCTGTCCCCACCATCTCCTGGTTTCTGGAAGGACATTCAGGTGGCCATAGTACCGGGACCCTGATAATTTTAAGGTGGTGGAAATAGATGATGCCGACAGGGGATACGGGAGCAATGGGAAATGGAAATATGGTACGGCAGGGAGAGGGGGGACAAAAGAAAAAAGGGTACGGGAGGTCGCGAGACAAGACGAGGCGAGACGAGACCAGACGAGAAAGGCGGTAAAGGCGCAATAGGGTGAAATAGGGTGCGAGGAAATAATTAAAATAAAATAAAAGATGAAATAATGGGCAAAAACAACGAGGCCTTGGGGACCCCCGGATGGGTAACAGATTGGCGGGAAGCCGTCAGAAGGGGCAGAATGATGTCTTGCAGTGAGTGCTCTTTTCTTTTCTCTGCTGCCGGCGTCGTCAGTCCATTGCCCATTCTTCATCGTGCCTGCTCCGTGTTCGCGGTGTTGCGGTCCCGTCGCGGTACGTGCATGACATGGCGAGGCGCATAGTGGCACATGTCTGTCCCAGTTCTTCCTTCTTCCATTCTGGAGCGGGCGGAAGGCGGGGAGGCTGGGTCAAATGCCTCACTCACTCACTGCAAGATTGGCCTGCAATGCAGCGGCGACACTAGTCTTGTAAGCGGGCCAAGCGGGTCATTCTGCTTACTAAGGATACATAGCCCTATCGGGGCTGTACATGAGGTGGAAGTACCGTTGAGTCTCGCGCAGTCCTCCCCCACCGCGGGATTCCCCTGCCGAGTCAGAGAAGACCCCCCGGAGATGTACTTGGCTGCTGGGTTCTCGGTGGTGGTGGTGGTGGTGGTGGTGGTGATGGCCGGTCCGCAGAAACGCGCGAGATGGAGCGACGCCCAGCAGGACGAGAATGCGTGAACTGGATCCAAGGGCATTGGCGTTGGATGGCCTAGTGTTCCAATCCAACACAATTAGAAGTTTCCAACATCAAATCCAAGACAAGCCGTCCGGTTCTCCGACGTCATCTCCCAAGTGAGGAAAGGCCGTTCGGAGACAAGTGACAGTCAGTGGCCGGAGGGGCATGTGGCGCCTGCCTCCCCCCCCTTAACCCCTGTAGCCCGTTTTGCGGCGTTGGCACTCTGAGGGGAGGTAGACTGTGGCCTGGGCGTGTAAGGGACAGTACTTGGCTCGTGCTAGGGCCAGCTCCCTCCCACGGGCTCGAGGCCAAGCAGCAGCAGCATTCGATGCCAGACCACTGAGACCCGGCCAGCCCAGCCCAGCCCAGCCGTGCCAACAGAATGGCAGGCCAGGCAAGCAAGCTCGAGCAAAGCGTGACACTGGTAAGGCAGCGAGCGGCCAGACTCCGCGAGAACCGCGAAGGGAAATGGGACGTGGAATAAAGTCATGGTTTCTGTGATGGACAGTAAAAACCCCTCTCCTCTCCAATTTGCGTCCGGAGCATGTAGCTTCCCCACTTTGGCTGCTGGTGCTGGGCTGCTATTGCCCGCGCGCTCCGTGCATGCACTGTGGGTGGGATTTGGTATGGGCAGCAGGCAATGCCTGTAGAAGGTAAGGTAGGTAGGTACCTTAGCTTTGCTGCGTGCGCTGTGCTGTGCGGGAGGGATGCTAGGTAAGGTAGTGTTCCTTCTTGAAGTCGGGCCAGGTGAGGTAGGTAAGGTACTTGGGGCTTGGAGTACCTCCTTACCACATCGTGTACCGGGAGGGGAGGGTTCTGGGTAATGTAATTCCCGTCATTCCCAAGATTGCGTCCTGTCAAGCACACAACACAACATCAAGGCGGGCTAAAGCCAAGAGGCAGGAGCCAAGGAAAGAAGAAGAAGCACCTGCCCTCATCTGCAATCTGCAGCGCCAAAGGCAAGGCACCTTAGGTAAGTAGAGATAAACTACCGAGCCGGTAGCAGGCAAAGGTGAGGTGAGGCGAGGTGGAAGGACCGGGGCTGGATGCGACCGCGGGAGGGAAAGGGCGCAGGAACGGGAAGGAGAGGAAGGCGCAGATGGAGATTGAGGAATTGCATCTTGTTGCATCATCAGGATGACCAGCACCTTCCTGACCTCGACTACTTCGTGCTGCTGCTGACCGGATGACTGGTTGGCTGGACCAGACCTGACTGTCCTGCCCTGCCTGGCCTGATCTGACTTGGCCTGACGCGCGAAGTGCAACCCGGCAAGCTGAGACTGACGTTCCTTCCTTCCTTCCTTCCTTCCTTCCTTCCATGTTGGAATGGAACGGAACACAGGCCCAACTCCGGTCGTTGTTCATCCCCCGTTGCCGTTCTTTTCTCTGCTGCGCTTTCACGCTGTTGCTCTCTGCCTGATTTGGCCTCAGCCAGCTCGTTTGTTGGTCGTGTCAACTGCAGGCTGACTTTGACATTGGCAACTTTGGCTTATTGTGTCTGATCTGAATCATCTCACGCCGCGCCTGTTGTAAATGCCTACCTAATTACTGCATAGTACCCCAATCCCGAGGTACTCGGTCCCTTCTAATATCTCTGGTCGCGGTTGGTTGGCGCTGTCTTGCGGGTGAGGTCCGGTCAGTTGGCTATTGTTGCAGTACAGATGCCTTTGGCTGAGCCGGCCGTTGTTGCTGTTCCTCCTTCTGTCCAGCCGTTGCCGCCCTGCCGTGTGTGCCCTTGCCTGCTCCTTCGTACCTTGCCTTGCCTTGCTTTCTCTCCTATTTCCTTCTTGGATAATCTCGACTTTCTGATTGTGCGCGCAGACGGGACATGGGCAGGTTGTGCTGTGCAGGTACCGGTTACCGTTGCAGGTACTTGAGGGGAGGAATCTACTTTGAGTTGCTGTACCTGCCCTACCTTAATATTTCATATCCAATCATGCATCAGGGCAGAAAAGGCCCCGGACGAGGCCAGCCAAACACCTACCAACCCAACGCTTTACTTCGGATGGTAGAGCAAATGTATCCGGACGGCGAGTACGGCGTAGAAGCGGCGAGCACATTACTGCAGCTATGACTGCATCGGCGAGGTCGCTGAGGGTGCGCGAAGTGCGTGAAGTGCCTGCCTAGGTACCTTACCTCAGGTGCTGCGCACCATGAACCGCCTGCTGCGCTGCATCGCGCCGTACCTTGCCTGCGTGACGGCCATGCCCTCGCTGATGGATGGATGGGATGTGTGTGTGTGTGTGTGATGTCTGTCTGCTCCTCGCTTGTTTGCTGCTCGATTGCTTGCCTGCCCTTCCTGCAGGACCCCCGCCATCCGCTCTCGGCTTTCAAAGCCACGAGCATCACTCTTGACCTCGCCAGAAAGCGTGCGCTCAGCATCCCCACGAACGACGGGAGTCCTCGATACGACACGGTACGACACGGCTTGACACGACAGCAAGCAGCCATCAGAAGCTAGCAGCTACCCTCCTCCCGTCTCCTTTAACAGCCTTGCCGTGATCCAACCGGCACCCAAGGCACCGTTGGTAGGTACCTGACCGTGCTGCCATGACTGGACTTGACCTTCCCCTACCTAAGGTACCCTACTTACCTGCCCCTACCTTACCTACCTACCCGCACCTTCCCTAGGTACTTTACCCAATAATTACTCTTTCCTTCCCAGCCAGACAGGAAGAAGTACCTCCCAGCCCTGGCTGGGCCACAAGATACATTCATTCCCCTTCCACGCCGCCTGCCCAGTCCCGCACGCACTCTACACGTCCATTTCCACCGGTCCCACGTCCTCTAGTGTCCTCTCCTTCTGCCCGTTCAGAATACTGCCACCACCCTTGCCGTACGTCTCCTCTCCTCCTCTCCCCTCCCCTCCCCTCCCCCCCCCCGGTGGTGACGAGGTGAAAGGTACATCCACCACACCCCCAAAGCCCCAGCTACTTGTCCATGAGGTACACGACCTTACCAGACTGCGCAGGTACTGCGTACTAGTAGGCATTACATGCTGAGAGTGTCTCTCTGTGTCTCTCTATGCACCTTCCTTGCACCCCCAAACGAAACGCTCCCCTTCCACCTCTCCTCTCTCTTCCGGGAACATCATTCACTTCTCTCACTTTTCTGAAATTCGGCCTCACTCTTGCATCCTCTTTTCCTGTTGCTACTCGTGTCCTCGGCAGACCAGCAACTCCGCATCGTATCGCCCCCTAGAACAAGAGGACGCGGGAGACCTGAAGATCAGCGGCGGCAGAGCAGCAGCAGCAGCAGCAACAGCAAGAGCAGCAGACCGTGTCGGCTCGCGGTGCACCCCCTTTAGACCCTTCCCCCCCATCGTTATTTCGTGGTCCACCGCCCGAGGCACCCCCCGTCCAGTCCTGTCGCTTTTGGGCCAACGTCCCCGATCTAAACTCCACACCCATCCTTTCGCCTCCTTCCACCGACGACATTCTCTCTCTTCCTCTTCAGAGGACCGCCCGCCGCACCGCGAAGAGTCCTTCCTCTCCAACAAAACACCACACAACTTTGTCGAGTCGAACAAACCGTCCCCAGCACATATTAAAGCCTACTGTCGACTCCTTTGCACGCCGCTAGCAGCATTCTACTTGTGCCAGCCACATTTGCCCAACCCCGAAACTCTCAACCTACCACCCCCTCGTCTGCCACCATCGGAGCGAGAGATTCGACCACGCTGAGCCGTGTCTACCTCCTCGACTGTGTCTTGACCACCCGCCACCCTCGCTACTTCGCCCTGTACCTGTTCTCGTCCCAATCCGCTCGCGACGAATCTCCTGACACGACGTCTTGATCGATTTTCCGACGCCCTGCTTCCGCTTCTGCCACCGCCGACTCGCCCTCGTCACGGAAGCTGAGCCAGGACTCGCTCCATGGAAAGTCGGGCGACAACCGCAGAATCGAAGCATACTTATCCGTCAAGTCCTTGGCTACACCAGCCCGCGATATCCTCGAGTAGCGCAACGCTGAGCCGTTGCCACTTCGTCGACGCCTCGTCCCGCGTCCCCGCCCAGGTCGATTTCTGGCCCCTTCTTTTCCCTCAACAAGCATCTGTCTACCAAGCGCAGTTGCTGCACTACACCAATCTCGTCTCTCCGGGACGAGGAGGCGGCTTGCTACAACCACAACCGCTTCCTCAGGCGACAGTGGCGGCTCCTCACATTCAGGCGGCCCCCCGTTCTCGATCCTCCTCCAAGGTGTCGAACAAGGACCAATCCGCAACAAAAGGCACCCAAGGAGGCCATGGGAATAGAGCCGTGCAGAGCAAAGACAAAGGCGATCGTGCTGTCATAACAGGCAAGGACGCTCCGCCCAAGATGCAGC
This sequence comes from Colletotrichum sp. HC292, assembly GCA_014705525.1. Lineage (NCBI taxonomy): Eukaryota > Fungi > Ascomycota > Sordariomycetes > Glomerellales > Glomerellaceae > Colletotrichum > Colletotrichum sp. HC292. The sequence continues at coordinate 12,353 of JABGMY010003232.1, forward strand.
AGCCATCTCAGCCGGAGCTTTCGCATCCTCTGCCCGCTCGCCCTGGGGCGCGGCCTACCAATGGTCAATCCCACTCCAACTCGATGCCCTCCACGCCTCAACAACATGCTAGGAATTTCTCGTTCGAGTCGCGCGAGCCATCGCCCACCGCAACAAATAACCACTCACCCCGCTCTGCCTACTCCGAAACAAACAGCAATCTTCCCTCATTACGACCCCTCCCTCCTCGTTTGGGCGGTTGCCAATATGAGACGGCGCAGGTAAACTCGAGAAGGAGAATGCCCTATAGTTTGGGGAGCGACAAACTCGAAAAGACGAACCTTGAAAAGATCAAGAGCAAGTTGTCGGAAGATGAAGAAAGGAAATTGACCACAGATATGCGCGAGCTCTACGACAGGTTAATACCGACTGAGAAGGTTGAGGAGAACCGCAAAAAGCTTGTCGTCAAACTGGAGAGAATCTTCAACGAAGAGTGGCCAGGAAATGACATCCGCGTGAATCTCTTTGGTTCGTCGGGCAACCTGCTCTGCTCCGATGACTCCGATGGTTCGTACAACTTTTTCCTTCCACCCACACTCATTCAGATCTCTGTACTGACCTGGATGCAGTCGACATTTGCATCACCACACCTTGGAAGGAGATGGAGGGCGTCTGCATGATTGCGAACCTCCTCGCAAAGAGTAAGCCATCTCGTCTATGATCCCTCAGTCATTTCTAATCGTCTTTGCAGAGGGCATGGAGAAGGTCGTATGTATTTCCGCTGCTAAAGTCCCGATCGTCAAAATCTGGGACCCCGAACTTGGTCTCGCATGCGACATGAACGTGAACAACACTCTTGCTTTGGAGAACACGCGAATGGTGCGCACTTATGTCGAAATTGACCCACGAGTGAGGCCACTGGCAATGATCGTCAAGTACTGGACACGGAAGAGGATCGTGAATGACGCCGGTATGACTAGTCTGCTACTACTTCAATGTGCACCTGCTGATCAAACCAGCCTTCGGTGGCACACTCAGTTCCTACACGTGGATTTGCCTGATCATCGGATTCCTGCAACTCCGTGACCCGCCAGTCCTTCCGTCACTGCACCAGCGACAACATCAAAGGCTCCCTAAGAAGGGCGGGCCGGAGAGCGCGTTTGCCGACGACTTGGACAAGCTTCGTGGATTTGGCGACAAGAACAAATCTTCTTTGGGTGACCTCTTGTTTCAATTCTTCAGATTTTATGCGCACGAGTTCGACTACGAGAAACATGCCATCTCCGTCCGCCTCGGCAGGAAAACGTCGAAACAGGAGAAAGGATGGCATATTGGTCTGAACAACTTCCTGTGTGTGGAGGAACCATTCAACACCATTCGCAACCTGGGCAACACTGCAGATGAATATTCATTCCGCGGCCTTCATCTCGAGTTGCGACGAGCATTTGATCTGATCTCGGAGGCCAAGCTGGATGAGTGCTGCGAGCAATACATTTATCCCAAGGAGGAGCCGCCAACCTTCCAAAGGCCGGCGCAGACTTCACGGCCGGTCATGATTCGCAGTTCTTCGCAGCAGCATTCTGGCAGAGGAGGTGGTCGCGGCAACTACCGTGGCGGTCGTCATTCTAACAATTTCCACCGCAGCGGAAACTCCAACCGGAGAGCGTCGTCGAGCGTTGCCTATGATACTAACACAATGTACATGCCGCAAGTAGCGATGACACCGCAGGAGCTCGCCTGGTACACACAACAGCCGTCAGCTCACCAGCTTCAGTACCCCGCGCTTGTGAGTGCAGCCATGGCCGCCCAATTACAGCAGGAAAATAACCTTCGCCTCCAGCTCTACAGTCAATCCCAGGTTTACCAGCAAGTCCAAGCCCAGATGGCTGCGCAAATGCATGCTGCACAGAGAATGCAAAGCTCCAACGTAAACGCGCAGCAGGGCTCCGAGCGATCTAGGACCAACTCGTTCGACAACCCTCCCCTCAGTGCTCCCATCGCTACTCCTGAATGGTACAGCATGTATGGTGGTGTTCCCTTCCCGACTGCGTACTACAACCAGTCCGGATTTACGTACCCATCCTCACCTGCAACAACCACGGCGACACCGGAGTATCGTCGAGGACTTCAAAGATCTTCAGTGACGACGGAGTCCGGCACATCGACGTCGGGAAGCTCGCTCAGGTCTCAATCGCAGCCTGCCTCGCGGTCTGGCCCAACAGCACAACAGGCGCAAGGTTACCCTGGCTCCAGCACGCCAACGAACGGAAGCTCGAATCCGTCACGCCAGGTCAATGGAGTTCCGATCCCAAGCTTCATCCCCGACGACGCTGATTACGACGAGGCGCCTCAACGGCCCGCAAGCAACTCACCAAACTCTGATGAGGGAGCTGCGTATTTGGGCTACTACGTTTCAGACGCACCCAGCCCAGCACGCTCGCAAGGCACGCCCAATGTCCTCGCCTTGGGAGAACTTTCACAGCCAAGCCAAGGGCGCCGAAGGCTTTCGACTGAAGTCCCGCAGACCATATTGGACCGCCGGATGCGAAGAACGTCACGCTCACCATCCCCTCTGGGCCATGCTCGAACCTTCTCCACGGGCACTTCAGCCGCGAATGGGCAGTCCTCAACTCCTCCCATCGCTAATGGACGGACAGCAGCCAGACCGTTGGTGGTCAACGGGACGGGCTCTTCGTTGCGCACGAGCTCCACTCCCTTCCAATCAGCCCCGGTATCCGATGCGGCGCCGGCTGAAGAGCCAATTAGACCGTCTCAGGAAACCCCACTACAAGCACAAGGCTTAGGAATCAGCGGCTTTGCTACGGACCAGGTTGACGGTCAGACTTCGTTCCGATCTGAGGCTGTGAAGACACCTATTTCAGAGCGCCCCCCAGTGATTGTCAACGGCACCACCACCACCTCATCGGTCAGCAACACTGCTGCCACAGCCTCGCCCGCTTCAGCGCCTCGACCAGTCGACGACCCCTCGTTTCGCGACAGAATCGCCCTCATGAATCAGTATGGGTGGTCGCAACAAGCTCAGGCGTCGCCAGAGGTTCCCACTGGAAACCCGATTTCTCTGCAGCGAAGGGCTATGCGGCAGCAAAGTGGAGTGATAGCACCGCTCGATCTGGCAACCAGAGAGAACAGGATGAATGGCCACCAGCTTAGCATTGATGCCCAACATCTCTCGCCCATCAACGAGACACGTTCGCCGTCTCCGACAGTCGTGAGGAAAGGCGACTTCCAAGCGAAGAGTGATCTACAAAGTGGTCACGCTGAATCGACCTTGCCGGCTCACAAAGACAAGGGTCAGGTTGTGAAGGAGGCCAAGCAAAGCCAATCGACGCAATCGCCAAAGTCTCAGTCGTCAAACGCGCAACGCCAATCGGCTCAGCCCGCAAGAACAAACGGCAACCGGGAGAACGGCCATCGCGGCGGCAAGAACGACGGTTATGGTCACGATGGAGGATGGCAGAAAGCTACCAAGGGTCGAAAAAAGGGCGACGGGAAGAACCAAGGTAATGGATTCGTCTCCAGCGAGCTGCCGCCTAAGCATGAAGCAGACCGTAAGGGCGGTTAAGGAAATGGATAAGCTGGCAGCCCACGCGTACACGTTCTCGTGGGAGGACAAAAAAGCAAGCATTGCTTCGTTGGATATGGTCAGAAAGTCAGGAGGAGCTCACCTGTCGACCTTGGTCATGGACGCGTTGGACACGACTGTTCTGGATTGAGGGATGATTTCATGGCAGAAAGGCCAGTGGAAGCGTTGGCAGCTAACGGCTGCGTTGAACGAGCCGCGAGGATGGAGAGGTGCTGTAAAAAGCGTCTTCCGCAGCCTCGATCATCAGCACCGGGACATGCCTGATGGCGACCACGAAGCATCGAAGAAGAGCGGAACGGAACCAGCAAAAGTTACGGATATCAGCGGGCCAGTGCGTCTCAAAGGGATTGCGCAGTGCTTGATCTTGATGGAGCGTCAAAAGTCGCATTACTATGGCTCAGTCATCATTTTCACCGATAAAAAGGTTGCAGGGGGGTCTTTCGCGTTATACCTGGGTGGTGGGTCTGATTATTTGTCTCATTGCATCTGCGGCAACGGTCTTCGGTATGGGTTACGGTTCAGGCATGCGTCATCAAGTTTCTTTTTGTCACAGAGTCATACCATTGGGGGAAAGGTACATGAAGATGCAAGAGAAGAGGGGGGTGGGTGTGGATAGTACGAATGCTCCATGTCCCCAGACGGCTGGAGACTGTCGCGAATACCCGACGAGAGAGGCCGAGCTCATGCCTCCAAGAAAAGGGGCAGAATGGAGAAAATCCAGCATGGCCGCATTATAGGGGCGGGAAAAGATATCAACGACTAGTGTCAGTGTAAGCAGATAGACGGGAAGCGTTAAAAGACATGATTTGAAAAAGCCACGATGAGGATTCCTGTAGGACACTAGCAGGGGGCGACTCATGCGGCAGATCTTCATCAGTGCCTCGTATTCTTGACGTCGAATCAAGATTATGGTCCCACAAAAGAAGCACACGAAGCCATCACGAGGTGGCTGGTGCCGCGTCGTTTGTACTTCCAAGGAGCTCAGGGGACACCAGTACCTGCCAGTCAGTCTCGGAATTACGTCATCCGGACGTGTTTCCCCAGCTCCAGTCCTCACTCAGCCTTACACCGGCTGGCCCTGTACCTCATGTACCTTACTTACTGTGTGCTCGGTGACCGATCCCTGCTTGACACAGCCAGATCCGACGGCCCCCAAAACGTCTCGCACTTCGGCAGCAGGAGCGGCGGCCCAGGGGGCGGGAGCACGCTGTCGGCTGCAGGCCATGAAACAATGTGTAGAATTGCCAAACGGCAGGATGTTTGTTGATACCTTGAAGTTCAATGAGAAGAGTCGTCTCTTACTTGAAGTCACAGACGTTTACAAACGCACAAGGACTTTGAGAAGGAAGAAGAAAAAAATGCGCTTTCAAAACGGAATCGAAATATGGAGAAGTAAGAGGATCGAAGTTGAGAGAGAGAGAGAGAGAGAGAGAGAGAGAGAGAAAGAGATAAGGTAGAGAGAGTGGGCGCGCGTATGTGATT